>NW_022260389.1:98046-113820 GCF_009602425.1 Actinia tenebrosa | reverse complement strand
AACTACCTTTTACTTCAACCATCCATTCATCCATTTGTCAACAAATTAATAGACTATTAAAAATTATTTTAACTTCTAAATTATTGTATGTAGATAAGAAAAGTTGTATTAGAAAATAAATATAACATATAAAAATATATGAGTAAAATATCTGTAACCTCAATGACATTGATGTTCAAGGAATGAAATATAACATGTACTGTATTAGTTAATCCAAGAACTTTTTTGATTTTTTAAGGCCGATAATAATTTACTATTTATTGTAAATAAATAATTTAGTAGAGTGCATTTAGTTCCACTGTTGAAAGTTAGATAAATTTATATAATAGATAACTACTTATTTGATGTCACCTAGAGAATGCGTGAAGAGACAGTCGATTACGTCTTCATTTTTTCTCCCTGATTTGCAGACAGTTGGCATGTGAATTCTCAATTTATATAAGGTCAACTATAATAGTAAATAACTTATCTAATTAATAGGGTCCTGAAGGGGGGTCCTAATATATACCATTTTCCAGCCCCCATTTCCCGGGGTGTACTCCCCTATATTTGCTATACGGGTACATGCCGCCAAACAGGGTAATAAAATCATGCTCTCTCTGGGACAGGTTATATGAAATCACGCTCTCTCCTCTCTGGAACAGGGTATCCATTTTCACAATGCCAGAACAGGGTATGATTTTCAGTGATCTTGCTCTGGAACAGGGTATGAATTTCAGCGATTTTACTCTGGAATAGGGTCAGGGTTCAGTGGGCTCAGCAGCACATCCCTACCCTAAGCGGGCAAGAGTACCCCTCCTTGGGCCCCATTTTGACCAAACCCCATAGTCCCAGCCCATGTTTTGCTAAAATCTCAATCTCATTCCCATTTTTATCTGTTTTACAGATAAAGTGTTTGCACCATTATGATATTTCGTTAATAAAAATGAATAAGAAATATCTTTTGAGGTGCATTAAATATTTCAAGAAACGTGACCAAGGATTACGTCATCATCGTTTCATCATCAAACATGAGCAATACTGACGTTRGTGATGGACTGGTAACAAGGGCGGATAATCATCAATTGCCCGCAAAGCCCACCGGGTATTCTAAGTATTTTTTACCCAAAATGGCTGCCACTAGGAGATTGACAAAGGTAACTCTTAAATTTTCCCTTTTTTCCTGGAGTCATAAACGTCCCAAAAATATCAAAAGCTTCAAGAGTCTTGTTTAATATTTGTAGAAACTATATTTTAATTGAAAGGCTTTGGGGATGTATACATAAAGGAGAACAATTGGTCGTAAGATAGGGAACTTTTTCGAAGGCACGTTTTGCCGGCCTCAGTTGGATACTGATAAATCTTTCTTTCAATTGTTTTCCACTTTCATTCATAAGTTAGAACTTAAGTAAGAGAGATAACGGTTAAATCGGTCATCAGGCTGCTAGCCATCTAACTATATTTCTATAAAAATCTATTTTTCTATAAAAATAAGAGACGGGAATATTTTGCTGAAGTATGAAATTCTTTTTTTCTACATTGGTTGTGAAATATCCAACTGAATTTGCGTACTTTTTATGTCTCCAGGAACTTGTTGATATTAGGGCGAGTAAATCGAAGATATTCCAAAGCCTCGAAGTCGATGAAAGTAATATATTAAACTGGCAAGGCTTGATTGTGCCGGTAAGTAAGCTACTTCCTTTTTCAAACAGAACAGATCTTAAATCTTCTTCATGCACATATTAAAAAAGAGGGGCATTATTCGGGAATCTTGAAAACAAGCCCTTTGAATACTTACAAGTATACCTTCAGACTCAATCAGTATTAAAGTATATTTGTTTTTTTTTAAATCGGGGAAATAGTTATTTGAACTTTTAATGTCAAGTGTTCTGTTCAAAGATAATTGTACAAAATTGTACAAAATTGTCTTGTTGATACTTGCTTTCCTCACATATAAGGTATACCTTTTTTAATCTTTGAGAATTATGGGGGGTGCCCCTTATAAGTGAGATGCACCTCATGCTYGAGCAAGTATGGTACCTTTTCATAGAGTATATTCTGTATGTCTATGAAGCATTTACAGTACATTTATTATTATGGCACAAGATTGACAAACTGTTGAACAAAAAACAGCATGTGAGGCTACTGTTACTATGGAAATCACTGGTGTGGTTAACTTGCCATTGTAATGCATGTCTTGTAGTAACAATTTTATTATTTTAGTTAAAGAAACCTATCAGGATATTTTTTACCTGAGGATGAAGTTTATTATTTACATCAATTTTTACCATTATTTTAGGAAAGTTCACCATATAACAAAGGTGCTTTCAGGATTGAAATTATATTTCCAGCAGAATACCCATTTAAGCCTCCTAAGGTATGTGCTTTGATTAAGTCCCGAGGAGATTCTTGAATAAGTTTGGAGGAATTCTAAAAATGAACTCCACCCAAATTAGAAGAACTATGATGGACAAATCAGCCCTTACATGACATTGCTGCAGACAGAAGCTTCCCAAGGATGCTAGTACTCTGAAAAGGGGCAAAATGATGATGACTTGGCTATTCTTTTTCAAAAATATGATTAGGGAAACAATGCATTTACGCACCTGCACAATTCAATGAACCAGATAAACTCTGAGATATCTGTTTTTTTGCCTCAGATCATCCAGGGACCTGGATTGTGCAGGTGCCTGTGTTCTCAAGACAAAAATCCTGACTTCTGTGAAAGGGGCGCCACCTTACATACGTGTATGTTGTTTCTGGTTCCTTAGTGTGTGTCAGTCCCCCAAAAAATTAACAAGAAATGCATAGCAGTTTGAGCATAATATGGCTATATATCTAACTAAAGGCCAATCCCTTATCCTAGCCATTACTAAACTAGCACATTTTAAAGGAGTGCGGGAGTAATTGTATGGAGAATTTATATGGTGGCTCCCTACACTAATCCACACCCTCTTGGAGGATAGACTTTCTCATTCATAAAATAATATTATGCATCTTTAAAACTCTTAGTTAGAAATTATATTTGATTWTTTTTTTTTTTCATTTCTTGTTTTAAGATTACATTTAAGACTAAGATCTACCACCCAAATATTGATGAAAAAGGACAAGTGTGTTTGCCGATTATTAGTCCTGAGAACTGGAAACCAGCTACAAGAACTGATCAAGGTATGACACCATTATTGTTAAAACTACAGTAAATTTCAATGATGTGGGAAAATGAATTTATTAATAAGCCTTTTCATAGTTTAAGAATCGATTCCACTGTGCATGCGATTTTATCCCGAATTTCTCACCTTCTTTTGTCTAAACCTTCTTTTGTTCTTAATTAAACAAAAGAAGGTGAAAAATTCGGGATAAAATCGCATGYGCAGTGGAATCGATTCTTAAACTATGAAAAGGCTTATTGGTTCAGGAGTTAATTTCTTTTGCTCAATGTCAGGGAAAATAACTGCCAGTCATCAGACAATGTCTGACCAGAATTGGAACTTGTCCAGTCATCAGACAATGTCTGACCAGCATTGGAACTTGTCCAGTCATCAGACAATGTCTGACCAGAATTGGAACTTGTCCAGTCAATTCTTTGTCTTGCTGGTCATTTTGACCAGTGACATTAGTCAGAAACAAGGTGTAACTGAGCTAAAACTATTTAGGCAAGTTTTCATGACCAGCTACTGAGCTGCTACAGCCCTGCTATATCCACACATATTTTTGCACAATACCTTTCTATTTTGCTCCCTGGTCCACACTCAAACAGTCAACATTAGTTAATATATGATATATGGATGTGGGTGAAATACTTTTTTGTATTGCATTGTGTACATTTGACAGGGTAGTAGTACAAAGTACAGGGTAGTAGTACAAAGTTATGTAACTCAAACAGTTAATATTTAACGATTATTCGCCGAAGGCKMAGTGATTATCGGGGAATATTTACCGAGATGCGAGTCTTCGAGCGGTGAGGTAAATATTCCCCAATAATCACTGAGCCTGAGGCAAATAATTGTTTTAGTATAAATACATAGGTGATTCTTTCAAAAAAAGAAAAAAAAAGAAGATAAAAGGCATTTTTTTCCCGGTAACAACAACAAAGYGGCTGGCCGCCATTTTGGATTTTCGCTCGAGGTGATTATCGTGTGATAGCGTGAGTTTCTTGACCAATCAGTGCGCAAGATTTTCTATAACCACCTGTGTATTTTTACTAATAGGTTAATATATGGATGTGGTTGAAATATTTGTGATATTTTTTGTACTGCATTGTGTGCATTTGACAGGGTAGTAGTACAAAGTTGTGTTTGAAGGATGTTCAAAGCATTTGTAGCTAATTATTCTTATTTTGGTTTCAAACTCAAACAGTTAATATATGATATATGGAATATATGATAAATATGGATGTGGTTGAAATACTTGTGATTTTTTTTGTACTGCAATGTGCACATTTGACAGAGTAGTAGTACAAAGTTATGTTTGAAGGATGTTCAAAGCATTTGTAGCTAATTCTTCTTATTTTGGTTTCTCTTTTTAGTAATTCAAGCTTTAGTTGCATTAGTTCAAAACCCTGAACCAGAGCATCCACTGCGTGGAGATCTTGCAGAAGAATACACCAAAGACAGGAAGAAGTTTATGAAAAATGCTGAAGATTTTACAAAGAAACATGGTGAATCAAGACCCAAATAGACTACTCTAGCCTTACACTAATTCTAACTTAACAAGCAACAACAAAATGGTGTGAAGTAATTGAATACTATCATAACTAACTAGTTTATATCCTTATGGAATTCTCTTTGGTGATTGTATTATTAATCTTTCTTGAAATTTCTCAAATGATATGAGTAGTTTATTATGCCCAGAGAAGTACGATGCCTTAKCTCYAGYGTGATCCTTTATTCATAGTAATAATTGTGCACTATTCAAAACACCAATATAACAGAGGTCGAACTGCACAATATTACACCTATTTCAATAAACGTTGCCATCGACAAAGGTTATTCTGACATGGAAATGGTTTCGTTGAGTAGAAACAACATTGAATCAGTCTCTTGACGAGAATAAGAATCAGAAACCAAAGTCATTCTATTGATGGTTTTCAACCTTTCCCAAGAGAATTAAATAACAAAAGACATGGCGGCCATGTTGGAGGATATAAGAAAAGAATTCATTGACAATTCTTTTAAGTTCCTCCAACATGGCCGCCATGAAAACCATCAATTGTTTTTTGCCTATTGCCTATTACCTTTGGCGATGACATTGTTTATTGAAACAGGTGTATGATATTCACTCTTTCTTTTTTTCTTACCATAATGTAACTAGTGTTTTATATGCACATTTATGGGTAAAACATTGAATAGAAATTCTCTTTAGAAATAGACATTACATTATTATATTAGAATCAATTTCACTCCATGGTATGATTTTATTTTACAGTTGTAAATACAAAGAAACTGTATCCATTTTGTGCTTCTTTTGAATTAAAAAATAGTAATAAATGACCCCTTGAATCTATGTTTGTTGTGATAATAACCTTGAAGGCCCCTTTTACGCAGGTGAATCTTGCAAAGATTTGAGGTATAAGATAAAATTTGTTTGCAAAAAATAGACCATTTTTGAGTTCCAAATTACCACTGTGTTCCTTGATAACAGATCCTTTTAACCTAACCCTTAAGCTAACCCTGAGTAAATGAGTCTGTGTTCAAGGAACACAGTGGTAATTTGGAACTTGAAAATGGTCTATTGCCACAAAAATCGCCTGTGTAAACAGGCCTTCATTTCCACAAGGTAATCTTTAAGTGTGAGTGGCACACTGTTGTCCCTCAATAGGGGCCCTAAATTGATAAATAGTATATAAAACTATGCTAATTAAAGAAGTTACTAAAATGTAAAATATATATCACAATTTTTTTTAACATGATGGTGAGTGTGATTTGGAAATGAGGCAGTTTTGTCTCTGGAAATTCAGATCTTAATCATGAAAGTTGGTTTTAAAAAAGAGACCAGTTTGATGTTTGCAAATTATTTAATGGGAACTACTGGTAAGTTCAATTTCCCTCACATATAATGATATTCATGCAATTCTTAATTCAAGAGAGCTAGAAAGGAAATGTAATTAATATTAAGATTTGTGGGTGGGGGAGGGGGCTGAAATTTAGTCATTGCCAGGCAGATCAGAGCCCACTTCCTTAATCCTTCCCAATGCCCTGCACATAAAAAATATTAAAATACTTCACTTGAATGTACACCCTAACTTCATCTTACTATATAGAAAAATTCAAAGGAAATTATATTGGTATGTAAAGTTTGTCAAGTATAAATAATTAGAGTAACTGGAACTTTCGCCATCCAAACTTGGAAATGACRTAAGAGCCTGGAACCTAGTTAGACGCCATATTGGATTGCGAGGGTTGCAAGGCGAAGGATGACGAAGTTCTGTACAATTTTACCACCTTCTTTTACAAGCTAAAGAACTTTCTTTAAAGCTGAATGGTACGTTTTCAACAGAATATATATCCGAGTCTCTATTAATTTAGTTGTGAAAATAAAATGAGTCACATACCACAAGTAAAGACGGGGCTAAAACCACCGACTAAAGTTCACAAACCAATACAAGGAGGCGGCGGRTCGGCTACTTCACCGACTGGAATAGTAAAACCTAGAGGAAATCCAGCACMGAGACCATTATCAACTCCAGGAGCCGTTAAAACGACGCCTTCTGCTGGTAAATCTACTACAGGGAGCGGTGTAGTGAGGCCTAGGGGGTCAGTTAATAATGTTGGTGGCATAGCTAGTCCTCGAGGTTCGGTTCATGCCACGTCGAGTCAACAACTTCTGCCCAAACTTTCAAGAGAAAACTCAGAAACCCGTCTATCATACCGAAGGGAAGGATCTAGTTCAAGTTTACGGAGTACAGGTTCTGAATCATCCGAATCGGTTGTTCGAAGACGGAGTTCRAGTTCGTCTTCGAGTCAACAAGGGGCTACTCCGGCGGCGGATTTAAAAAAGTTCTTCAAAATTGGTGATCGTGTGTTAGTGAGTGGAACTAAAACAGGAGTTATTGGGTTTATTGGAGAGACTAAATTCGCTAAAGGTGATTGGGCTGGAATCATTCTTGACGAACCAACGGGGAAAAATGATGGCTCGGTCGCTGGTGTTAGATACTTTGAGTGCCAACCGCTACACGGCGTGTTCACTAAGCTCGAAAAAATTACCAAAATCAATAAAGTCAATGTCACTCATCACAACGATGATTCAACGACTGCTTTAGAGATAGGAGATAGAGTGGTTGTTAGTGGGACTAAGATTGGAACCGTTAGATATGCGGGAACTACTGGATTCGCAAARGGTGAATGGGCTGGAGTAGAACTCGATGAACCCCTAGGAAAAAACGACGGAGCAGTGGCTGGAACAAGGTAGGGTTCATTGAAATGTCCTATTGTTTACATACTAGTACAAATATCTAGCCGAGATAAGAAGTTGGGTATTATATAAACACTGATGTGTCGACCCAGATTATCAATATTAAATATTCTTATAGTTTATTCAAATCATGCTGGTTTTTTTAATTCATAATCTTTCTCCCAAAGCTTTCGAAGGGAATCAAATTTTTTAGCATATAAACCGATTTGTACTCATTATTTATTTTACTCGTTACTTAAAATTTATTTATAGATACTTGTATTTTTTGTTTTAAACCAGAATCCTGCTCTCTATTATAATAATTTTGGAAAGACGAAATATTATCATCGTCCAATGTGTGCTGTATAAACAATGCTCAAGTTGGCCTTCATCTAAATTATTTACAGTACAAGTCTGATTGCATATCGCAGAGTAATAGGTTATTATTGAATATTATCCGAAAGAAAATCTGAAAGAACGAGAGAAACGCCTAGATTTTTGTAGAAAAATCTTGGTATCCCATGGATACTTGAATCTAGACGAAGAATCATTTAGGAAGATACCTCAGCATTATTGACCTAATATTTGCAATTTGCTGCATATTTTCTTTTGATGATTAAGATAATTAAACCCGTCACTTCTGGATTATTAGTCTAATAATATAACCCTACATTTAAATATGAATACAATAGCTTCAACACATYGCTAATGGATGGACACAACCAATAAATATTGGTATTATATTACAAAGTATTAAGTCAGCTGTACTAATGTCATTCATTCATTATTTATGTGAGTTGTTTATTTTCGTGAAATTAAAATTGAAATTTCGGTACAAGGTTTTGATTTGATCCTTCCGTTCTATTAAAAATTCTGAATGAGATATTGGATCACTGGCTCTGTAATTACRAGAGATTAGACAATCATATTTATGCTTAATCCTTCATGCAAATCACGGCCTGGTTGTATGAAGGTTGGATAGAACTATCCAACGGATAAATCTTATCCAGTGGCCAAATTTTATTGGATAACATCATTGACTTATCCACTSGATAAGGATTTGTCTGTTGGATGGCACTATCCACCCTTCGTTCAAAAGGGCCTGGTCATGTCAAATTCATTTTCATTTTAGTCATATTTGTGCTTTTCTTTATCTTTATACTTTCTACAGTGTATTGTTATTGTAGTGTTTAAGTAATATATACAGTATGAGTGGCCGTGTTGTATCAGATATACAACCAGGAGGCATCGGCCACGAATACTGTATATAACTTATCAAACGTCTAGGTTAGTTCCTTTGTGTTTCACTAAAATTTTCAAAATTAAAGTGAATTTGGCCAAGAAAATCCAACTTAAAGTTTATGCAAATGAACACAGTTTTGTATCAGATTTACAACACTCTTCACAGTCGTGATTTCTGTTGTGTTTTCCTCATGAATTATTAATGAGTTTGATAATATGCAATATCTGTGARCTGATGCTGAAATTTAACTTTCCCTGCCATCGATCAAAAATAGTCCACCAGTACCTTATAYATTTTTTGCGGCAATGAAAAACCAGTTTCAAATGGGCAACATGCAATATTGAATTCCAGTAATATTAAAAACTAAGCCTGTAATATATTAACTTACAATATAGTAATAGTAGTCATGCTATTGGACATTGCTATCATGATGTAAGCCCCCATTATAATCCTGTTTTTATGTTCTAGGTACTTCCAGTGCGAGCAAGATTTTGGTCTCTTTGCACCAATTCATAAAGTTATCAAAACTGGGAAAAAAGAATCTACAAAACTTCCTTGTTCACCACCGCCAACTCAAAAAGAACAACCATTATCAATCCCTCCTCAGCTTCAAGAATCTGTATTGAACTCTGTAAATGAAACACCTCAAGGTCAAGCCAAGACTGATAAATTTGTTGTATCTCCTGAATCGACTTCATTATCTCTCAGYAGCTCGTCTACATCGACTGCAGGTGGACAGAAAAGAGAGGTGTGTTTGTGTTTTTACTGATGTATCTTAAATTATTTAAATTATTATTTAAATTATTTAAATTATAATACTGGCAGATTTCTTATATTATATGACTGTAAAAAACTTGTTATAAATGTGGAAATGCTGTGTCATGATGATGGTGTTTCATGCCAGAGCAATTTGTTAAGACAATGGTCAAGGCTAAAAATAATGACTGCTCAATAGCCAGACCGTGATGGCAGGCAATATCAGACTGATAACATGTGACCAGTTAATGTGACCATTCAAGAAGACTGGGCTAAGAGGTCTTTGGCCATGTAGACAAGTGCCAATTTTGGCCAGTCATTGCCYGGTCACTATTTCTTGCTCTGAACAGTAATGTTTCACACATTGTTACACAAGACAAAATTTCATAGATTTGGGTTTTTGGTTTCTTCCAATTGAACTTTATAAACTGTTTGAGTTAGTTTATTATGGATCGTCAGAAGGAAAAAACACTGGATTTTACTTGGTTTTGGAATTGTGGAATTTGGTGTCCAATTTGATTAAACATGTTCTTTGTTACCTTAACCATTCAGCATTTTATTCTGCTTTAAATATGCTTTAGATGGATGTATTTGTTTGTACTAAAGCTCGACTTACCAGATGGACGGACTAGGAGTGAGAGGGCGTGCCTCTTGCCAACCAAACCCCAAGTCCATTCAAGAATGGTGTTCTTACTTATGACTTGTATTGCAATCATATTTYGTAGGTTGAAAGTCAAGATCAACCTGATGTTTCACCTGGGAAAGCCCCAGCTCATGTTAGTTTACAGTTGTTAGCTTTACAGGTAAATTTTGATGGAAGTTTTAATTTTATGGTGTAGTGGTAGTGGTACCTGCCTTTCATGTATGGGGTCTTGGAATACATTCCTGAACTCGGCATCTCATCTCATTCAGGGTTTGTTGTATCTCTCCTTTGATTTGAAGGTTTTTATTTGAGTTCTCTGATTTTACTCCCTCCACAAAACCTAAGACACCAAATTCCAAGGTCTGTTAGTTAACCAGAGGTGGTTTCAACATTTGAATAGTTTGAAGAGGTCATCTCCTTTGTTTTTAACATCTTATTACATTTAAAAAAAATTTTTTTCTTTAAAGGAAGCACTTCAGGAAAGAGAAATGCAAATTCAAGCTTTACTTGAAGAAAGAGATTTTGAAAGGAATGAAGTGGCTAGTGCAACAAGCCAAGTTTCAAAGGTAAATATTAATTAAATAAAAAGAGAAGTTGGTGTGGAGAACCATATAAACAGCAATTAATAGACCAATTTATTGTGGGTAATATTTTCCCATTTTAGACCACAAGTCATTCATCCTTGTAAATAGGATTCTTTGTTTGATTTGTTTCAATATTAATACATCTTTTCAATGTATTTCGACTTCTCTCTGTTCTGTGTAGCTTTAATTAGCTTTAAATACCCGTAAAAAGGAGCACTGATAGTTAGAGGGGGTGGAGGGCGCACCTTCGAGCACATTAAACATGAGCCCCTGCCTCGAGAGATTTGGGCAACCACTCCCCGCGTTATCGAAGTAAAACAAATTACCTTTACCTTTTGTAAAAACGACTCACAAAAGTTACTTCCTTTGATAATAGAAAATTTAATTTTAGGAAGCAAAATCTAGAATTTTAGCTCATTTTTACCATCAGATTCACATTCCTTTACACTTTCGGGTTCCAAACAATGTTCAGAAATAATAATGTTGCCAAATTGGTGAACAGCTTCGGAACTTTGAAAGGAAGCATGTTATGAACTTCTCAACTTCCTGCAGAAGTTCAGAACTTGGTTGCCTTTTTTTTTTGCAGCAAAAAAACTTGATTTTCAACCAAGAGCTTCTGGATTTCCTTTCCATACATGCTCTTGGCTTTTGCTTACAGTATTCTTACTTTTTTGGAACCTTAGGAACTTAATAATTAACTCCTTAGGACACTTCTAAGATATTGATCTCATGGTTATATGAATAGGCAGAGGAGGAGTTGGCTAACATTAAGAAAAAACATGAGCAAGCTGCAGCAGACAATGCAAAAAGTATCCAAGAACTGAAGAATTTGGTTGATTTAGCAGAAAAGGAGAAAGCTGACCTTTACTTGCAAATAGAGGATGAGAAAAGGTAAATCATTGCATCCATTTGTTTCTTCCATTTTTTCCTTTTACATAATAATATTTATATCATTTACCAATCTGGTCAGCTAGTCTCTATGTCCATCCATTTGTACACCTTTCTCAATTTTTCATCCCTTTCACTGCCTATCCTTCTCTTTCTCTCCTTCTCATTCATCCATCCATCTCCTTTTATGGCCAAATTAATGTCATATGACATTGTATATTTTTCATAAAAGATAAACCTACACTGTATTTATACTAACATCAGGTAACCGAAAATTTAAGCAAATTATTTATCAATATTTAAGGAAAAATGAAGATCTTCAGTTTAAACTTGAAGAAGAAGAAATTACTCTTGGAGATGAATTGAAGGTAATGACTAAATCAGTACAAAACAGAGGTACTGACCGACTGACTGACTGACTGACTGACTGACCGACTGACCGACTGACTGACTGACTGACTGACTGACTGACTGACTTAATGAATGAATGAATGAAAGAATGAGTGAATGAATGAATGAATGTAAATGAACGAAGACAGGGATTTCAATATTAAGAGTGTTTTTTTTTTTGTTTTTAATCTAGACTGAAGAGGAACAAATCAAGACCCTAACACAAGATCTCCAAGAAAAGCAAGATGAAATGAAAAAACTAACTGAACAATTGGAGCAAACCAAGGTACGATGCTCAAAAAACCTTAGAAAAACATCAACTACTGCAGGAATTTTTTTTGGTGTAAAGAGACATCGATTTTTCTCATTCTATTTAGGTGGAAAAATCAAGTACAACCATGAAGTTGCAAGAAAAGGAGCACAAACTCTTGGAGTCCAACCAACAGCTGTCGGCACTCAAAGCTTCTTTTGAARAATCTCAAATGAAAGTCCAAGAATTAGAAGCAAAAATATTCTCTGTTGAAGAAAARCACTCTGCTGTTTCAAGTGAGGCATCACAGGGCATGAAAGAACAGCTGGAAAGAATCAAAAAGTTAGAGAAGGAGTTGAGCCTTAGTAATGAAAGGGAGAAACARTACCAGACAAGAATAGAAAACACTGTAAGTTCCTGCAATAAGTTTTCACATTTTATCAACACCCTGAAACCACTTCTGAGATGATCTAAGTTAGGGCATGGCTAACTCACAGGGCCCAGTTGTACGAAGGGTGGATAGYGCTATTCAAGGGGTAAATCCTTATCCAGTGGATAAGTCAATGCTGTTATCCAATAGAYTTATTCACTGGATAAGAATTATCYGTCTGATAGTGCTATCCACCCTTTGTACAACCGRGTTCAGGTCGAACCCTGTATCAACCTCTGGGCTAACAAAAGTCRTGGCACCCCTGAAACAACCTCKGGGCTAATCAAATTSAGGRCACAGCTAACTCACAGATCGAACCCTGAAACAAYCTCAGCTATGCTCTCATGGATGAAATTGGGATTTAGCATCAGATAATGATTAACATTTTAAATTTTGCTTACTATGTTTTTCAGAAATATGARCTAAAAATTGCCATGGAGGAAAATGATTCTCTTAAATTACAAATTGAAGGTAAGGATCATGACTAGAGTCATATTGTAGATATTGTTTCTTATTTTTTTCCTGTCCGGTATCYGGTATTCTAAAAATCATGCAATTTTATTGGCTGTTTGAGYGGATGATATGTTCTATGTCTGCCCACGGTCTGGTATCCTGACATAAGGCTTACTACATCCAAGTAAAATAATGGGGGRAAAATTAATATGTTATTTATTGACCTAAAGTCAGTCCAGATAGGGAAAAAACTGTGTCCTTGGTCTTGAAACTGAACTTGGTGACCTTGCTGTAACGTCCTTAGCCTGTATATTCAAGACCTCAGGCACAGTATGAACTTCAATGAGGTACCCTGTTTTTGTTAGTAAATGACACAATATCCAAATAAATGAAGCTGTTTCTTTATTTCTAGACCTCACAGCCAAGTTGATAAGCAAAGAAAATGAATTTGATTCCATGTCAGATGAGCTGAAGCAGATCAAGTCAGCCACATTAGGTAATRATACACAGGTCAACATTATCACAGATCATTATCATCAGCAGACCTTTTTCCAAATGAGGTTTTGTGCCATCACTGCACACGCCCATAATATGGCTTGGGCTGCCTGTGGTTAGTTGGCAGAACTATAAAATACTTTTGCTCTCAGGAACTGAATTCTTTCTTATATAAAACGGTTATATTGTTTCTGCCATCAAAAATGGCTGTCATCACATGATGGTACAAAACCTCAACCAAAACCTAAAAAATCGACAGAATTTAACCTCTGAGAACTAAATTTTTGTTTGGTTAATTATCATTGTCATCATCAAAAATTTTAATCACCATTTCTTGTGGATAAACAAATCATGCATCTGTGCGTAGTATTATAAAATTATATACAACTATCACCGTGATTGGGCTCAAAGTTTCAATATTTGTTTCTTCTATTCTACATRTTGGAAATAAAGATGAATAATTTGCACTACAATGAGATTTCAGAATGCACTGCGCAGYATAAAATGAACCGCTCCTAGTCATTTGTTGTATTTTCTCTCTTCTAATGGAAACGTTAGCATCATGATGACCCTCCCAACCAACCATGATGCGACCTACATTAACATGAATACTGCTATCCACACTTTGGACAAGCACCTTTTTTCTCCTCTGCATATCCATTAGTATCAATGTTTATTAAAGATACCAAGAGTGTATTTCTATAAAGATTTATTAATTTACAGCATTGTAACTAGCTTACCATTGGGCTCATAGTTTCAATATTTCTTTTTCTATCAAGAGTTATAATCATCAGCATCAACACTAACTCATAGTAAATCATTGTCTAGAACTAGCACAATTGCAGCCATTACAGTTTTTAAAAAAATCTTTTATGTTTTCAGAGCTCCAAAAGCAGCTCCAAATAAGTGAGGCTAAGACCATGAACCTGGCATCAGATAAAACCAAACTGGTAGGTGTATCCATTGGCCGTCCTGGTACAAATAACGCTTTACTACACCCCCATAAATCTACTAACTTATAATCCAAGCTCCAAATGTAAAAACGCTGAATGATAAACCTCAACCATGATGTTTTTCACCTAAACTTCCAGAATCCTTTTTGGTTGCCTTTATGGCTATGCTAATTTTCACAAATTGTAGAGTTGTTTGTTGGTTCTCTCCTGTGCTTCGAGGGTTTTTCTCTGGGTCCTCGGGTTTTCCTCCCTCCTCAAAAATCAACTTCTAAATTCTAATTCGATCTTTAGGCTTTCACTTAATTTGGAGCCTAGCTCTGTTGTGATTGTCCCACGCTGTGATATGACAGCGAAAAGCTTTGTAGATTTTTTTTGTAGAATTGACTTGGTATTCTCAACATTTTAACATTTGAATATGAAAAAAAGATTTTTTAAATGGATTGTGGTAGTTTAGGTACGAAAATGTCATCTAAGGGTTAGGGTCTATGTCAGTGCTATCATTTTGGGATAAATTTGGAATTAATAGAACTATTTTTCAAGGAGGAATAGGAATATTCAAGATTTTAAAAATTTATAGTTATTCATAGTGGCTTGGCAAAAGCCCAGAAATAGAGGACAATACAGATGAATTTGTCCTCCAAATGAAGCTTCAGTGAGAAAACTGCTAAGTAACTGAGTATTTTTTYCCCTGTTGCCTTTGGAGGTGCTTTTCTTTGGTTAAACCCACTGAGAGTGAAGGCTGCTTTGTCCTGAGTTTGACTGGGGTTTCAGCAATAATATCCAAGCTGCACTTCATGCTCTTGACTTGTTAGAGTTTGCTTTCAGTCTCATTCCATTAAGCTGTGCCACACCCACTGCCGTACTTGTGGTAGTGACAAGCAATATACTCTGTTTTTCTATAACTTCCCCATTTGCCTCCTCAAAAAGAATTTGCTGTAATCTTGTCTATTGCTGGTTTCATTGCTGCATTSTGATTGAGACATTTTGCTGCAATCAGGTTAATTTGCAGTAGATTGCTATCAAGCAATATTAAACCGTGAGATGACATAAAGCTACGTGGGTCAAACCATTATTTTGATTGATAGTACTCTACTACCAATTAACCTGTCTCAACTTTTGTGCATTGATCAGTGCATAGCATTGAACGTAGTGGTGACTAATAGCTCATCAGCTCCATAGGAATTATTTGAATGCAATGAAAGAATTTGTATTTAAGTTGTCTCAACAATTTAACAAATTATCGAAATTTATGTACATGAGCAATTCATGATATTTTGAATAGGTTTTTCTAAAACAGTCTGTAGTAAAATAGCTTTTTATC
>NW_022260389.1:42700-95323 GCF_009602425.1 Actinia tenebrosa | reverse complement strand
GATGAGCAGACAAAGAAATTGATAAATCAAATAAATTCATTGGTAAGAGAGCATTGCCTAAYGACACAAATAGTGGTTGTGCAACAGGCCAGTCATCCATACCATAAGTTTTCTCTATGATGTAACCAACTACAAATAAATGTTGGCCTTGTTTATTATTGTAGAAAACAGACTTAGAGAAACAGAAAGATGAGAATGCCAGACTTGTTCAAACACACAAACAAGAATTGGAGGTAAGAAGGTGTATATAACATTCATTATAAAATAACTTGTATAAATCTTGCTTTCKGATTGGTTGAGACATTGTGCTTTATGAGAGCACACAGCAGGCACTTGCATACTTTGTATTTTGTCAATTGTATCCAAAATAAGGGCTATTCTGATTTGTATTGTCACAAAGGAATTAACTCTCTTGCTGTGCTGTGTTAAGTCATAAAGAACGTTGCAGAACAAGAGAGAAGTGTTRAAAAGCACTCCGCTAATCATCATCCATCTCCAAATACTTCTCTCTTGTCTGCCATTCTCAAGGTTCTTTATGTATGCACACGACAGAATAACACAAGTTAATACAGTGGAACCCCTCTATTCCGAACCCTCAATAAACCAGAATCCTCTCAAAACCAGGCATTGGTTGTGGTCCCAAAGTTTTTCACATACATCTTTTGTAAAATTAACCTCGATAAACTGGAATCCCTGTTGGTACTCTGGAAACCGGACAATAATCAAAGTCCCAAGCATCCAACAAACAAAAGAATTTAACTCCCTTTTATTAAAATTTTCATGATTTTTGTATCAGGTTTTAAATAATATTAAATAATAGTGGCGTTTCTATAACTTAAAATGTATATTTTGAATAAAATGATAGTCTTTTTGCGAAAAAGCAAAAATGAGACCTAAATATAAGGCACAGTGCAGCAGTGACAAATGAGATTTCGCTACTTCTACCAAATTCTCTCAATTAAGCTTACATTTTGATTTCACATAAGCGTTCTTTGGATATCTTTGTTAAAGAAATTAGAGCAGACTAAGAATGAGGAATCTGGTACCCTGACTAGTAGACTCAACCATCAGAAAGAACAGTTACAAAAGATTACTGAAGACTTAAACCTGACCAAGAATCAATTACAAGTTATAACACAAGATAGAGATAATGCTAAGGTAGCTGTACGTAAGATGGTGTGATTTTGATTCTCTCATATTTGTATAAATATGTTTCGAATATTTTGAGAAGGACGTTGTTTCTCCTACTTTCGGAGTTGTTTCGAGATTTTATATAGATAATATACGAACATGTTAGTCGTGGTTTATTTTGGCACAGTAAGGTGGTGGGAAATTTTGCTCTTATGTTTTTTTTTTCCTGTATGTTTTGTTTTCATAATCATAGCGTTTTTGTTCTTTCTCATTTTAGTTTTTTTGCCATTTTTTTTGTTGAATTTAGTTAATTTTTGGGGCTTGGTTTTTGTTTGACATTTATTTTGTGATATTGGTATGGGAATTCCTTCCTTTTAGTTCTGTTATTTTGCCACTGTTTTCTTGAATTTAGTTAGTTTTTGGGTTTTTATTGTTGTTTTTTATTTTGCTTGACATTTATTTTGTGATAATGATATGGGAATCCTTAGGAACTTAACAATGCACAACAAACAGAAGTTAACACCTATAAAACCRAACTGAATGAAAATAGAACATTGTTGGAAAAGTTGACAAAAGAGTTGGAAGAAACCAAGTTACAATTGCAAAACACAACACAAGACAGAGATGTCATAAAGGTAACAAACACTAAATATTTAACAAATGCAAGTATGRATCACCTATTTTCTTTCTCTATCTGTCTGTCTGGTCTGCAGCTCCTGTAAAGTCTATGACAGTCTCTGTTTTACAAATACATTATCTACTAATATTACTGACCGCACCTTCCAAGTGGATCTACCTAGTCTATGTCTAGTCTATTTTTATACGAGTTCCCTACTAATATTACTGACCGCACCTTCCAAGTGGAGCTAGCTAGTCTCTGTATAGTCTATTTTTATAGACGTTCCCTACTAATATTACTGACCACACCTTCCAAGTGGAGCTACCTAGTCTATGTATAGTCTATTTTTATAGACGTTCCCTACTAATATTACTGACCGCACCTTCCAAGTGGATCTACCTAGTCTATGTCTAGTCTATTTTTATACGAGTTCCCTACTAATATTACTGACCGCACCTTCCAAGTGGAGCTAGCTAGTCTCTGTATAGTCTATTTTTATAGGCGTTCCCTACTAATATTACTGACCACACCTTCCAAGTGGAGCTAGCTAGTCTATGTATAGTCTATTTTTATACGAGTTCCCTACTAATATTACTGACCACACCTTCCAAGTGGATCTACCTAGTCTATGTCTAGTCTATTTTTATACGAGTTCCCTACTAATATTACTGACCACACCTTCCAAGTGGATCTACCTAGTCTCTGTCTAGTCTATTTTTATACGAGTTCCCTACTAATATTACTGATTTATCATTGAAACTACCTAGAGTATGTCTAGTCTGTYTTATCATGTGTTTCTGTCAAATGAGTGTCCTAATAACTAACTACCGCACCATCTAAGTAGAGGAAAAACTAAAATTATTTTCAACTATTTRTTATGTTTCGGCGATGACTTTATAAGGAGCGGGAAACAAAGAGTCAATCTGTATTGACATCACTCCTGGCTCAACTGGAAGAGAAAAATGCAACACAAGAAAGACTATCCAGTGAATTGAACACGATGAAGTCCCGACAGCAACAGWCAGAAGAAGAAAGAGACAACCTGAAGGTATAGAGTGTTGCATGAATGATACACAAGTCTCTTGCACGTCTTCAGCTAACTTATTATGGGTCATCGCACTTCAAGTAACTTGCTCGGCTTGGCTTAGTACTTCTCTGTTCACGACGTCTCTCTCACGCCATGCACCATTCTTACTTTCAAACTGACGATTTCTCTTGTTCAACTCAGTTGCGTTGCATGGATTGTATTCACTGCACTTCAATCAGTAACTTATTTCTATTGAGCTTTGCTGGTTCTCTACCAGTAAATTAACACAGTACTCGAGGCTTTCTTCCTTTCATCCAATTCTTAATACAAGCAAGCAAGCACTTACATCAACTTTGATATAGCATGGAATTTTGCACTACAATTCATACCTCTCTCAACTTGATAGTTTGTGGTGGGTTCTCCAGCAGATTTACAAAAAAGCTTTCTTAATTTTTTTCTGGTAAGTTACATTTATACTCGAGCAAGTACTTCCTTCTTTGCACTTTCAAACTCTACTGAGCATGGAATACTGCATTTCAAGTACCTAACTATTCACTGGACTTAATAGTTCGTGTGTGGGTTCTCCACCATGAAGACTAACACAACAGCTAAGATCTCTTGTTTTCAACTAAGCTCTAAAAGTCGTACGCAAGCATGAACGTCCTCCTTTGCACCTCCAATTCAACTAAGCATGGAATGATGCGTTTCAAGACTTAATAGTTCGTGTGTGGGTTCTCCACCATAAAGTTCTATTGTTTTCAACTACGTTCTAAAAGACATACGCAAGCAGGTACGTCCTTCTTTGCACCTCCAATTCTACTAAGCATGGAATGAGGAGTTTCAAGTAACCGTTAAGTAACCGTTTTAAGACTAATAGTTTGTGTGGAAATTCTCCACCATGAAGTTCTATTGTTTTCAACTAAGTTCTAATTGACTTACGCAAGCATGTAATTCCTTATTTGCACCTTCAACTCTGTGTAGCATGGACACGTGCACTTAACAACCCACTCAACTTAGTTGTGTGTGACTGATTCTCCACCAGAATAGACGACAGGGTGATAATAATAACCCAAAAATGAGACTCGCGTAACGAAAGCAAGAGCCTACTTATCACTCTTACTGTGAAATTCTCAATTTTACGATACTCCAATGACTCAACTTGATACTTTGTGCTCGTTCTCCATCAATTGGAACTSATGAAATGTTTACAAACGTGTTTCGACACAACATTATATTGGACATGTCGGCGGTATTTTCTTAAAAACGAAATCATTAGGTCAATCTTGTTTTTATACCGCCAACATGGCCGCCTTCTCTTTATCATTTGATTATCGAGTCATTGCCGACCGATAGTATTTCTCGTTAAGGGTCACTTTGTTTTATTGAACTGTCATCACATAGGAGAACARCAATACCAAACAAACCGAGATAAAGACCCTTAAAAGTGAACTCGACGAAAGTAGAACGTTATTGGACACCATGACTAAACAGTTGGAAGAAGAAAAGAAGCAAATGAAAAATACCGTACAAGAAAGGGACATTATGAAGGTACAATATCTGCATGCAGGGTTTGTTTTACTTGCACAGTAAGTGGAGAGAATCCGAAACGAACGTCTGACATCTTATACTCGACTTTCAGCACGAGGATACTCGACTATGTTTCACAAAGAGCAATAGTTCTTGGACTAGCTCAGCACGTAAACCTGTAAAGAGAGGATTAAATGTGTCTAATTTATCGTACGTCCTAATTATTTCATTTTAGTTCCCTGATGTTTGTTGGTCACCAAAATTACTACTTTCTTTATTTTTCTGGCTTAGTTTTTAAAAAGAGCGCCTTTGTCACTTACTGTTTAGACTTTAAGGTACAAAGTACTAACCATCAACCATGTAATAATACGTGATTTCACTTTAGTAAATATCCTTACTAGCCTTCTGTACTATTATGGTGTTCTGTAATCTTTCTTTTTGAGCTTTCAAATTAAATACTAATAGTTCTATGATTTACCTAACCTATGCAGACGACATTAGGGAAACGTTGCGTGACGACGTGACGACCCTATTTTGAGCTCTCAAAATGAATACTAATAGTTCTATGATTTACCTAACCTATGCAGACGACATTAGGGAAACGTTGCGTGACGACGTGACGACCCTACGAACGTTAGCATAGGAGCCTATTRTTTACCTAGCCCCAAATAACCATTTCGTATTCGAGATGAGTAATGATTTGTTAAACTATATTAATGTATGCGGTTTACCGAAACTCACAGTTAATTCGGTAATATCTCATAAATTGTACCGTATTTTGCAAAGTGGCCATAGGGAGAGAGAGGGAGGAGGGGAGAAGAATGAGGAGAGAGAGGAGGAGGGGGGAGAGGTTGCTTTGGGGGTTGCTGACGGATGGGAAGATGGTTCCCATCTCCTCCCCTCCCCACCGCCACTCCCCAACAGCGCACTCATTTGGCTGCCATGCGAACGATAATATGAAGTAACGGCTCTTAATTTTACCACAAAAACTTAATGTGGAGTTACACGAGACGATTTTAAGCGCAGCGTTGTTGTGTTAAAAGTTGGCCTCATGTATCATATTGAGCGCATCACGATTTTTGTGTTGAATAAATACTGCCCCGCATTGCCGTTTTGATCTTATGATTATTTTGACTTACAGGAGAAATGCTCTCAATACGAGACTGAAATCCAAGCAAAGCAAAATGAAATATCCCAAGTCACTTCAAAGCTTGATGCTGCAGTTTCGGAGAAGAGCCTGTTGACTAGTGCCCAGGGCGACACGGAAAAGAAAATATCTGAAGTAATAGAAAAATATGAGAAGCTGAACTCTGATTACCAAGCTGTTCTACAGGAGAAAAATGACAAGACGAAAGTAAGTGAGCGTTGATTTTCACCAAATATTCTCTTAACATGAGGTAACTACTTTATCTCTTACTTTCCTTTTAGTTTTTTAAATTATTTTTTTCTCGCCTCTTTTTTCTTATACTTTTTTTTCTCTTTCCCTGCAGAAGCTTTTYCCCATTTTCCTCCCCTCCACAGAGCCTGCAACACAGGCTGTATTTCCTCTGTATTTTCTATTCTTTCCTTTACCTTTCCTTTTTTAGTATCTTTTCCTTCGTTTCTTTTCTTTTTCGATTTTAAATGAAAATTCGGTAAAACGATCATTCAATCTTGTTTGTCAGATGTGTGAAGAAAACGAACACCAAGTGAAAACATTAAACCAGGAGAAAGAAGCGATCCTTCAAGAAAAGCAGAACACTCTAAGTAAACTAGATGAACTGCAGGCACAGTACAGTGCATTAAAGAAAGAGGTAATCTAGAAGACCTAGAGTAGGCAGTAGGGAAAACGTCCTCGATTTCTTCGCGCAAACCATCATAGACTCTTCCACAGTCTCTCGCTCGTCCG
Source organism: Actinia tenebrosa (assembly GCF_009602425.1). The sequence continues at coordinate 89,131 of NW_022260389.1, read as the reverse complement.
TTCCGTCTCCACGCTTAGAGACTGTAACGGTACAATGACCGAAAGGACTTATGGGTCCCGAAAACTTGGACCCAGCGTGCTTTGGGAACCAAAATACTCGTCCACAGTCTCTCTCGTTTCAATATTTTCAAGATGGCGGCGAAAAAGAGAGAGACTGTGGACGAGTATTTTGGTTCCCAAAGCACGCTGAGTCCAAGTTTTCGGGACCCATAAGTCCTTTCGGTCATTGTACCGTTACAGTCTCTAAGCGTGGAGACGGAACGGACGAGCGAGAGACTGTGGAAGAGTCTAAAACCATCATAGAGTACCGAAGTGTGACGTCATCTAATTTCATATTTTGCAATTCAAATTTGAAATGTTTATATTTCTGCCAACTTTAAGGCTGTTACGAGCTCCAGAAATGGAAATATTGGGTATTTAAGCTCCAAAAAGCTCTACACATTTTATTTTATTTTATTTTGGACTGAATCCAATCACTCTAGATCCAGTCTCAAATGAGAGAAAATGTATGGGGATATTTTGGTATTAAATTACCTACATGTATATCTCAGCCATTTTTCGCTCTATCGGTATGAAATTTCACACTATGTTATACTTTTACATGCTATTTCTGATAGTGTCACCAAAATCTTAAATGTCTTTAAAAACGATTTTTAGACGTCATCACTTCGGTACTCTATTTCCTCGGGCGCTAGCCTTCCTTGTTCTGTGGACACCCTAATCTAGAGCAAGCAAACCTATATCTCTCGTAGACCCAGTATACAATGGAAAGGAGTCCTTTAAGGCCTCAGTTTCCTCTCATTTTTCCCTGTGACCTCAAGGCTATCGATTGTTGCAATCATTCAAAAGAGAGGCAAAACACAAAGACGTGGCGGCCATGTTGTTAAATACCACAGACATCGCCGCCATGACCTAAAACGTGCAGAAGAAGAATTCTTTACCCTTCGTGGGTCTCCGAGGAAGATTTTAAAACTTGAAGAAAGCGGCAAATGTAATTCCTCGCAGACGCAGCGCGATTAGGTGAGGGGTCCAATTTTCTGTGGGAACAAAAGATTAATCAATGGTAATTTGTTCTTACAGATGGATACTTTAAAGACCCATTCCACACAAAAAGAGGAAGAACTACTGCTCCTGAAATCATCAGCGTCCGATAAAGTGTCTGAATCTACAGAGCTACAGTCTCAATTGTAAGTATATCTTAGTCTGGACTGAAGTGGTTTTTCTAGAAGCTGATAATTTACGGTGCAAAATTTGAGCGGGTTGAAAAAATTATGGTACTGACTCAGAGTGGTTTTTGAACGACTAGTGGGAAATTCGTAGCCATTTCAATGCTACGGCATSTCGTACCATGTACTTGGTATAAGCCAGTTCCAAACGTTTCCCACTTATACGAAAGCCATTCTTATGGGGAGCCATTTCAATGTTACGGCATGTCGTACCGTGTACTTGGTATAAGCCAGTACCAAACGATTCCCACTTATACGAAAGCCATTCTTATGGGAAGCCATTTCAATGTTACGGCATGTCGTAACGTGTACTTGGTATAAGCCAGTACCAAACGTTTCCCACTTATACGAAAGCCATTCTTATGGGAAGCCATTTCAATGTTATGGCATGTCGTAACGTGTACTTGGTATAAGCCAGTACCAAACGTTTCCCACTTATACGAAAGCCATTCTTATGGGAAGCCATTTCAATGTTACGGCATGTCGTAACGTGTAGGGTATGTGCTGTAGGTCAGTACCGTTTGAGCAGATAGCTGCACATTCCAATGTTTCAGTATAAGATTACCGGTGGATAATCAAGGATTTTCTTGAGAACCATCGAAGAATCAGTTCTATCGGTACGTTCAGGCTTGACACTGATATGATTATTGTTATGATTACAGGGATCAAGTCAAGTCAGAGCGAGATCAGTTCAAGAGGAAGGTAGTTGTTCTTGAAGAACAGAGTAACTTACTACAAGAACAAATCAAGTATCTAGGAAATGAAAAGACTGCGATAGAAAGTCAGAAGGATGAGGTAAGTGACTGGTGTTCAGACTAAAGACATGGGCTGTGACGACCTTTATAAAAGTTCTATCTGATTGGATGAAGGCACGTGCTATAATAGATTTTTAATTTGATGACGACACTAGATTTACGATTTCTCGGTCATTTCTGATTGGTTGGGGCACGTGCTCAGTTCATTAGAGCACAGAACACACGCATGCACTTTCTATTTCTACATGAGTCTGGGAAAGTTTTGAACTTGACAGACACCCTAGTTTAGTTTACAGCTTCTCGTTTCTGATTGGTTGGGGCACGTGCTCAATTTATTAGAGCACAGAGCACACGCATGCATTTTCTATTTCTACGTGAGTCTGAGAAAGTTTTGAACTTAACAGAGACCCTAGTTTAATTTACAGTTTCTCATTTCTGATTGGTACGGGGCGCGTGCTTTATGAGAACCCATAGCATGTACATGTGCTCATAAAGACCCTAAATTTACAATTTCTCTTCAGTCAATAAGTTTGGAAACCGAAACGTCTGCGGCTTACATACCTTTCTCTGCAAGGGGGGAGGGGGGCGAGAGGACGACAACCACCAATCAACGCAGGCTGCTATTCGTTGGGATTTCAAGTATTCACGCTAGCAGGACGTCATATAACTTGGCATTTTAATTGTAGATTAATGTCAAGGTTATTTTGTTACAGATGGTTGATGCCCTTGCAAAAGCTCAGGACGAGATCATATCCCTTAACGCACGAGTACAAGAAAGGTATTTGGCCGTAACCAAGCCACTACTCAATTAAATATATTTTTATTTTTAGAAGGCTGACGCTAGGGTTATTCTCTTGAGATAACTGCCACTTTTCTTTTAATAATAGACCTCCTCAGCTCTGACGTAATGTTGTCCCATTTCAGACCACGTGTCATTCCCTAGAGTATCATTTCTTTGTTTAAGGTTTGTGCTTGGTTGTACATGAGAAGACACATGAATATTGATACAACTCAAACAAAGAATATTATTCTCAAGGGAATGACACGTGGTCTGAAATGGGACAACGTTACGTCAGAGCTGAGGAGGTCTATYGTAATATTATATAAGACAATGTGACGTTAGCCATTCCGAGGTTAAAGAAAGAACTGGGTCGAGTTGGCACTGCAGTGTATTGTGGTAGTGTTTTAGGTAACGTATTTCCAAGATGGCGTCTATTTTATCTCCTAAAACAGTCCCACAATGCACTGCAATGCTAACTCGACCCAGTTTTTTCCCAAACCTCGAAATGCCTAATATCTTTTGTGTTTCTGTGGACCCCCTCGTACTGACCTATTTGACCAAATTCATTCCTTGATAGGTTTTCAGTTCTAGATAACTTTCACTTTATTTTCTGTCATATTTTAGACCAGCCAGTTTGGCATCCGAGATACCAAGCCTAGGCATGGAGAATGATCTGGAAGTCACGAAACATGAGCTGAAACTGAAAGAAGAACAGCTCGCAAAATATAAACAACAGGTTTGTTTGAAATATATAAAATATTTAACTGCTACTATGGCAACATTCTCTTTAGTTGGAAGACAAGTTTGGATAGAAAAAATATTTCACGCACCTTATACTTGATGTATCTTGGGGAATCAAGGGTGACGCAGGGTACAGAGCATTCAGTGTTCTAACTGTGAGTTAGCCATGCCCTGACTTAGATCAGCCCAGAGGTTGTTTCAGGGTAACTTTGATCTGTGAGTTAGCCATGCCCTGACTTAGATCAGCCCAGAGGTTGTTTCAGGGTAACTTCGATCTTTGAGTTAGCCGTGCCTTGACCTTGATCAGATCAGAGGATGTTTCAGGGTTCGATCTGTGAGTTAGTCATGCTCTGACTTAGATCAGCCCAGAGGTTGTTTCAGTGTTCAATCTGTGAGTTAGCCATGCCCTGACTTAGATCAGCCCAGAGGTTGTTTCAGGGTAACTTCGATCTGTGAGTTAGACATGCCCTGACTTAGATCAGCCCAGAGGTTATTTCAGGGTTCGATCCATGAGTTAGCCGTGCCTGGCTTAGATAAGCCCAGAGATGCATTTGCGCATTTACCAAAAGCCACGCCCTCATAGTTATAATTTTTGGATCTTGCAGGTGCTGGACGTCAAGAAACAAATGGCAGCATCAATGGCGTCGAATAATGCTGGCGGCGATAGTCAAGGTAACCATACCAAATTGAAAAACACAAATAATAGGACGCTTGCAGGAAATAATCACATGACTGTTACTGGATGTCAAAAAAAATTACTGTCATATCCAAAACCTTTTTTCAAAATTAGATTCTTTTCTTGAGTTGTATCCATATTTATATGTCTTCTTCTTGTGCACGACAGTTAAACAAAGAAATGATACTACAGGAAATGACACGTGGTCTGAAATGGGCAAAACATTACGCTCCAGCTAAAGAGCTCTATTACTTTAGGTGGCCACTTTTAAAACCTGTATATCGCTGAACAATAGATGACTTACTATAGAAAGGTTTAGTTTAATGCTGAATGCTCTCATATTGCTTCTAGACACTGCAGATTTAGCCGTCAAACTAGTTGAAACAGAGGATCTTCTGGAGGCTACCATAGCGGAAAAAGAGAACCTTGATGCTCAGGTAAAAATGAACTACTCCTGCGTACCAGTGCTTCTCAACCGCATACGCGAAATCGTAAACGTCGTGGACGTCGATCAAAGTGTGTTTTCATGACTTTTTCGCAAAACAAAAAGCGTGTAAGGGCACGTGCCTATGGAATGTCATGGAAATGCCTTGATTGACGTCCACCAAAACCTACTTCGCCGCGACTGCAAATTGTACGATATCGCGCTTGTGATTGAGAAGCGCTCTTTAAAATAGAATAAATAAAAAAGGTTAAATATCAGAGTGCATACCATATAACCGTGAAAAAAATGTACTGACAAAATTGTACAAATTAATGCAAAGGTTTGTACGTCTACGGTCTACTAAGGTCTACTGAACTTATAGTCTAATTTGTGCAATTTCTTACAAAGTTTTTTCAAGGATATATAGGACTCCCCCAACCAAGATTTTTCTCGAATTTTCTTACTTATTTAAATTTGTATTCCCCCATGAGAATAGGAACTGGACAAAAGAAAGTGTGCAAGGGAGTCTGGTAGTAGAGGTCAATGACGCCATCATGCAAACGTTTCATTGAACTTACTAATTTATGCAAATTTGTGCAACTTCTTAAGCCCCGTTTACTCTAGCGATTTTTGCGGCGATTTTTGCTGCGACTTTTTTGCGATTTTGTCCATAATAAATAATGGTAAAGAATTTACTTGTAAAGTTTTTTTCAGGATACCAAGATTTTCCTAGACGAATGTCTCTTTTGAAGGATGAGACAAAAGATTTCATATTTCCGAAAATTGCCACAAAAATCGCAGCAAAAATCGCCGCAAAAATCGCCAGTGTAAACGGGGCTTTACAAAGATATATGGTACGCACTCTAGCTTATAAACCTACTATCGCAGAGTCTAATCTAAGGGTTTACTTTTGATACAGGTGGAGTTTCTTAATTCTGTGATTGTAGACTTACAGGTAAGCAAAGATATCCTACACTTTTATTTAAAAATTTTCTGGCATAGATATCAAGGGCTAAAGAAGTTGCGAAATTTATTTAAAGAAATGAGGATTCTGGAATCTGGAAAAAAATATTCTCATAAAGAACTTCATTAAAAAATTTTTTTAAATGTATTTTAAAATAATTTATCATTAAAACTTGACTTGGCTGTCATTTTTATTTTTTATTCTTATTTTTTTTCCTATTCTTATTCTCATACTTTATTATTCTCATTTCAATCTCGTTCTTATTCTCATCCTTACTTGTCAGCGTAAAAATGAAGAAAATGAGCAGCGTATCGAGCTTCTGATRATGGGCGACACAAGACCCAACGGTCTTCTAGACTCGTAAGTAAAGTATTCACTGATTGGCTCATAGATTGCACGTGGTTCACGTGATGTAACGGTCACCAAGACGTTCGTCGTACACTGTCATTGAATATTGTCGTATAAATGTACTGAAACGTTTTCATAGTTTATCGACGTCATTCGACTTGAATTCTAAATGCTTATCCTTTATCGTAATATAGTGTTCCACCCTTGTATACAATATTTTTTTCCAAAAATGACAGTCGAAATTCAGATCACATGACATTCCCTTGAGAATTATTCTTTTATGACGAACATTTTAAAATATCTATCTACAAAGCTTTTCCCTGTTGTATCACAGCGTGGGACAAWCACAACAGAGCTAGGCTCCAAACTAGGTGAAAGCCCAAAGATCGAATTAGAATTAAATATTTCCATATGAAAGAATCAACTCCCTAGAGTGGCATCAACCATTAAACAAAGAATTAATACTCTAGGGAATGACACGTGGTCTGAAATGAGGTGAACGTTACATTATCAGTTTCCCAATAATTTTTTTTTAACAGCTGATTTAAATCCCGCAATAATGTTATATTATGTACTTCAGTTGTTTGCTGATAATAAACATTCTTTATTTAGCCCTGAGCTTGACGAAGCTCCGATCCCTCGATCAAATATTCGATTATTTTGCGACATCTGTGACGTATTTGATGAACATGACACCGATGATTGCCCGGCCCAGGCCTCCGAAGCACCCGATGTAGGCTCGATGCACCATGGTAGCAGGACTGAGCCGAGACCTTACTGTACGACTTGCGAAGGTAAATTGTATTAATACACTGGACTACTGTTGYGAACATTCAATCAATCATTTTTTATTTCATGTTGTGATACGGGGAACCGCTGCCAAGCCCCTCCAGTCAGAGTAGTATTCTTATATAGAGGTTGTGCACCATCACGTGACGGCAGCCATGTTAGATGGCAAAAACAATACAATCGTTCTAAATAAGAAAGAATTCAATTCTCCAGAGCAAAGGAATTCTATTGTTCTGCCATCTAACCACAGGCAGTCCAAGCTCTATTATGGGTGCCGGTACGTGGTGGCGCAAAACCTCTATGATTGCAGGTTACGGCACCATGTTGCTGCCATTAGCGTCCATTGTTAACCACACAAAGATAACCACCATATTTTTGAGTCTATTAACTGTCTTGGGAAAGCTTGCCCCCATCAATACGACACACGCCACACTCACTACCACTACATTTAATCAGTTCTAAGCACACGACCCTCAACTCACTTTTTTTTCTTTTTAGTTTTTGGGCACTGGACTGAAGATTGCGATGATGAAGTGGTAAGAAACAAAAAAAAAACTCCATTATTTTAACCACATCATTTTGTTCAGCTCTCTTATTATAGTTTTCCTCGTGTCTCGTTGTACGACTGCAATCCTTACGGTTTCTTCTCCTTACTTTGTGTTCTCACCCCTCACCCCAAAGTTTTGTTCTCTCCTTATTATTAGCTATTCCGAGGTTGAGGAAAAAACTGGGTCGAGTTGTCATTGGCGTACATTTTGGGGCGGTTTTAGGGGATTAATATGGGGCCATCTTGGAAATATGTCTCCTAAAACAGCCCCACAATGCACTGCCAGGACCACTCAACCCAGGAAAGTGCTGAAGGATTCTGGGTACGAGATTGGCCATTCCGAGGTTGAGGGGAAAACTTGGTCGAGTTGTCATTGCAGTGCATTTTGGGGCTGTTTAAGGGGACATATTTTCAAGATGGCGGCATATTGAGTCCTCCAGCGCTTTCCTGGGTCAGCACATGGCGACAGCCCGTTGACCAAAAAGCCGAAAGACTCTGGACTCGAGATTGCGGAATGGCTAATATCACATCTTTCATTTCATTTTCTTTCGTTCCCAGACTTTCTAAACCTGAACTTTGTCGCAAGGATGGAACTAAAAGATAGAAAAAATATTATATCCACGATATTCTATCGCAGCTAAGTACCTGAAAGGCACAAGAAAAGAGATAAAATCTTGCTAATTATTACATTTCTCTTCTGGCTTCCATTTCTTTGCTCTTTAACGATGAATTCCAAATAAGTTTGATAGAGTAGGTACCCCTTGTAATGAAGTATAAAACCCTAATCCTATTTATCGCTGCTTGCATATAACTCTCGTGCATCCAAGCAGTTAAAAACAACGAAATATCTCGAAAAAATGGGGATCTCAAAAAATTCTCGTCTATACCTTGACTAGGTAACATAGAAGCGTTTTGCAATTATCTCTTCTGGCTTTTTGGGGACCCTGGGTAGATCTTAGCAGAAGAGAGATCTTGCAAAGAGGGTACTTACATTTGTCCCTAGTCTCTCCCATCTCTCGTTTTACATAGGAATCCTTATGTATCCCCCTTGTTATACCCTGCACTATAGATAAGGCCAAGAGAACTTATAAACCAACCCTTTGCTTTGTGCATGTCAGCTGACCTCGCCATCACCAAAGAAAATGTTCGAAYAAGTGTAAAGAAATGGGAGCCAGTGCAAGAATGAACTAAAATRATAGAGCTGTTTTAAGAATAGATAGATATATTATATTATATTGGTAATCTGTTAACAGAACTGAGAACTTATTACGTTACAGATGATAAGATAAACTATTCGTTTACCATTCACTCAGCCTCCAGCAGACGTTCTTAGGGTCGTCACGCAACWTGAGGAGAAAAACGTTACGTGACGACGTGACGAGAATAAGAATGTCTGCGAAGGACATATATTCTCTGTTGGGATCCCTGTGTTAAATTATATGTCAGCGAACTAGAAAAAATAGCCAAGGAGATGCCATAATAACTGATCGGACCTTGGCCTTTGGTCAGAGTCTGGACGACACCAGTAGTTCGGAAGACTGAAGTAGATATTATCATTATTAGTGCCTGGRGAAAGGGTAAAATTCAGAATTGAAATGATTTCGCTTGACTGTGAAAGGCTTACGATCATGCTCATGCCTTGCTCGATTTTCTCGATTTCAATGACCAGTAATCTTACGCTCTGTAAGTGGCTAATTGAATGTCTTTAATCCCTTACCGTGATCGTGCCGCCGTCTGATGTGTTTTTCACAGTCTCGCGACATCTGCTCTCATTCCAAAAAATATCGCTAATTTTAATGGAATGTCGGATATTGATACTGTGAGATTGATTCTATCCAGTACCGAGTCCAATCCGTGCCTTAAAAGTTCCCGCTAGACGGGACATCCTACTATCGCACATCTGATTGCATGCCTTCCGAAAGTCTAGCGAAAGTAAAAAACAAACAGTGCTCATGGGGAAAGGATACATAGATGTTTTTTCATTTTATGTCAAAAATACAGCACAATATTCTTTCCTTCTCGCAATAACTTTAGGATGCAAACTTATATCAGCTACTAATTTATAAAAATTCAGTTTTCAGTTGTTCGGGTATGCACACAGGTAGCCCAAGCTATGTATGAGTGTGCTTAAAAGAGCTGTGTGAAGTATACAAAGAAAATGTATTAAAAATAGATAGATTAAATGGATCACATTTGAATTACACCTACCTGTCCTTCGTGTTTTATTTTCATCATTGGGAAGGTTTGTAATAGTAGTAGTATTTACTTCGCTTAAAAGGTATGAGAGAGAAGGTGAATAAAATTTGAAAGTCCTGAACTCGCTTAAAATTGATTAGGAAGACTACAGACCTTCCCCAATGATAAAATAAAACAAAGAACAGTTAGGTTAATTCAAAGGTCATTAATTCGATTTAATAGGACGTTTGCATGATGGTGTCACTGACCTCTACTACCAGACTCCCCTGCACACTTTCTTTTATTCAGTTAATTAGCACCAATTGTCTTACTATTCTCATAGGGAAATACAAATTTGAATAAGAAAGAAAATTCGCGAAGCATTATGGTAGTGGGAGTCAAATGACGCCATAATGCAGACGTCCTATTTTAGTCAATTTTCTTTGCAGTGCTTCGCATATCAGCCATTCTAAGCACACACACACACACACACATAGCGTGGGCTACCTGTGGTATGCTCAGCTATCCTATCTTTGACTCACTACCTTCGTTGTATTAACCTCCCTGTCTTTCATTTATGAAGTCAAGATTCTCAAGTTTACTAGCGGTTAAAAGTTGTGTAATTATTATTAAGGTTTCAAATTTTATGCTGGGAACTTTTTTGTGTGTTCTGTTAATGTGAGCTAATCCAGGTGCCGCTGGAGACCAAGTAGATGGAAGGGTATATCTTCGATTAAGTGTTTGACAGGATCTTAGTCGGCCACGGGTAAATGAAACAATTTGTATCCTGTCCTCAGAAGATACAAGAAAAAAAAACGTAAATAATGTGGTTGAACACTAGGTCCACTAGGCACCTTTTTGAAAATCGGTTTAAGATTTCTGCATGTAAAGTTGTATTCGAGACTAATTCCCGCTAAGGGATCGTGGCAGGAATTCTGGCGCAACCCTTCAGCACTTACAAACACCCCATAAACCATATACTGCATAACTTAAGTAACTTTTTATTAAGTAAGCCTGTTATTAAGGGAGTGTACTTTCATTAACATTATATATTTTTGTATGCTTGGTGCTAAGTAAATGAATAAAATGCACAAAAAATTATATTATGGCTACATTTCTGCCTTTTCCTGTCGTTTGTTTGTTTGGTAGCGCTTGAGGAGATATGTCAAACTATCGTTCAACATAGCGCTGGACTTTGTCGCGCGAATTGAGCGTCACAATCGCAACAAAAACGCGCGACAAAATCATCGTGCTGCGCAAACAAGCCTTTATTATCGCCTTTAATCGCAAGGGAATCCCCAGTTCAAACCATTCTGTATTAATTCAGCTTGTAGCGGAAACGCATTTTCTCTCTCGTATCATTTGAACCTAAAAAGGACACGCCCCGATCGCCCGAATTAACTAAGCATGATCAAGTCAATCAAAATGAAAAAAAGAAATCAGCCCAGAGACCCTTTCGCGCCTCCTCATAGCCAGTCTCCCCCGGCCAAGTCCTTCAGACGGCCGCCATCTTGTTTAGCGGAAAAGATTTTCTTTTGGTGACCTCGGCTTTTCTTCGTTGTCTGTCATGTCCGACCTTGTCGAAAGCGAAGCAGAAGAATCCCTAGATGAACTACTTTCAAGTGCTAGTGAGGAAGAGGAGGAAGAAAATGAGAACCGAAACGATGGAGACTTAAAGGATTTGATCAATGACGAAGAAGAGGAAAGTGCAGCGAGTGACGAAGAAATAAGCGAGTCTGGAAAAAGCAACGACAATGAAGAAGAAGACGACGACGACTCTGATAAACGGCACGGAAGAAAAAGAGGAAATAGAGGTAATATCATTTTTGTCAAAAGCAGTTCTTAAGAATATTTGATTGCGTTTGAATAATCCCTAAATGTTTTGAATTCGATTGTTTTTGCACGTGTACGTTTGATTATAAAGATGCGGAATTGGACGAAGAAGACTTGGATTTGATACAGGAAAACTTGGGAATACGTCTACCAAAGGTAAAACAAACACAAGTATGAAACTTTCAAGGTCTTTTATCCGACATTTGAGGTTGATTTAGCACACGATTGAATTTATTTTAGCCATTAGTGTACGATTATTTCGAGGATAACATTGACTGTACTAAGGATGTACCCTTTCTTGTTCTTCAAACTAAACACAGGCTAAAACTCAGTGATTTATATATACAATTCAAAGCGAAGTCATTTCGCTTTAACACAATCAACTGATAATCTTGAATCTTGACATGTTTCTGCCATTTGTTCTTTGATTTCATTTTAGCTTTGTGAACACTGATTTATAAACGACTAGATAGGACCTCTTTTTATTCACGTCATGTATCTAAGTTTAGTGTGTTGGGGATTATTAGTTTAAGCTGGGGGGAGGGGGATGGGTACAACTATAGAATACCCCACAAGGAAAAGTATTATAGTGGGCTGCATACGCGCCTACGCATTCGTTGTAGGAATAAACAATCGAGTACCTTGGGGTTAGGTTTAAGGCTTAAGTTTGGGGAAGGCTTTTTAGGAATAAACAATCAAATACCTTGGAATTAGGCTTAGGGTTAGGATTGGGGAAGGCTTTGGTGGGGTATTCTATAGTTATTCTGGGGGATATAAGCTTATTGGCATTTTTTTTTTTTTTGCCTATCTTTGGATTCAAATAAAGGTTATGGATTTACTGCGGTTTTCTACGTTCTGAGAACTCAGACATTTCAAAGGCTTGTTGTGAATTTATTCTCCTGGGAATAAACATAGTGTCGTGCGATCAAGGTCCAACAATAGTTTCTTATATTTATACATACATGGTTATACAGTTTAGTGACTGGAATGGATGTTTATTTATTTGTCCCTAGAAAAAGTTCCATCGTCTGAAGAAAGTCAAAGTGCTTGACAGCTCTGATGAAGATGATGAAGGCGAAGGAGTAGAGTCTGTACAAGAAAGGGAGACTATAGCTAATGAGTTGTTTAAAGGTGGTGACGATGAACGAGAAATAAGTCGTGTAAGTGCTTAATGTTTATTAGCTGTTCCAAGTTTGACAGGAGAAATGCGTCAAGTTGGCATTGCAATGCATTATGGGACTGTTTTAGGGGAACTATTTCCAATATGCCATCTATTTTGTCCTCTAAAACAGTCCCACTGCAGTGCCAACTTGATCAAGTTTCCCCTCAACCTCAAAATGGCTAAATGCTATCTTTATCAAGAAAGCACACGAGTTTTGTGTAGGTTTAGTAACAAAAAGTAAAGATATTCAGGGTTCCAGATAACAGGACTCTACTGCATATTAGCACTGGTTAAAGATCTTGTCGTATAACATGTAGTAAAGGAATATAAATATGTTGTTCTGTTCTAGGACTTCACAGAACCTGTGGTACCAGCTGTGGACTCTACATATGCTGATATAGATGAATCTGAATCAGAGGAAGGTATTAATTAGTAGTTGTTCTACGATGGTAGTTCCAATTAGTTTCACCTGACTATTAAATGCTGATTGAGATAACAGTCACGTCATGGAAATCAATCAAATCAGCAATCAATCAAATAAACTGTTCTGTACCTTTCACTGTGTAGCATTCTGACAACGCATAGCAATAAAAGCAGTGGTAGCCCATGTGGCACATACTTGATAGATTGTAACTTATGATATTTTGTTGTTTTGCTCTAGATGAATTTGATAATTTTATTGTTGATGATGATGGAAAACCAATTAAACATCACCATCCGAAAATAAAGAGAGTAATGATAGATGGAGAACATGACTCGTAAGTAAATATATTATACTAGTGATTGTATGAGGTAGGGCTTTAAAAAAACAGCTGCAGTCAGTTGCGGCATGGTCATGATGACCAGCCAAATGAGTTTCTGGCTCAACGTTACTGGTCGAAATGATCGGCAAGGCAAAGATTTGACCAGACAAGTTCCAATTCTGGCCAGACATTGTCTGATTGCCAGCTGTTATTTTAAGCACTGAAGCAGTGAGCCTTTGTAGTGAATATTGAGTCCTCCTGCCTCTCACCAATGCAACCCCAGTTTGAGTCCCAACGAGCTCAACGTTGTATGTGAGTAGAGTTGTTTGTTGGTTCTCTCCTGTGCTTCGAGGGTTTTTTTCCCTCCCTCAACTTCTAAATTCCAATTGGAATCCAGTGGAAGAAGAGCGACTCTGTGGAATCCACTGTTAATCCCATCATCATTATCATTATTATTACGAACAGATAATGTACATGATGGGTTTTTCAATTCATAATAATAATTAAGAAGAAAATAGTAAAAATATCTGTTGTATTTTAGAGCCTTACAAGAAGCACAAGACACATTTGGATTGGACTTTGATTTTGATGAATTTGAGAAGTTTGGACAAGAAGACTATGATGATGAGGAGGATTATGAAGATGAAGAAGAAGAAGCCCGAATAGGCTTGAGAAAAGCCAAGCGCAAAGCAGCCAAGAAATCTATTTTTGAGGTCTGTACTTGTTAATGTGCTTTGAGGAATGAACCCCTTGCATGTGACTTCAAAGCAGCTCAAATTGTGGGATAAAACAGAATTTCAATCTCCTGAGAATTGGAAATTAATTGTAATGTCCTCCAAATTGAGCTGCATTCSGACGTGCTGCAAGGGGTCCATAGCCCTAATCAGTCTTGGTGCAGTGTTTACCCATTTCAGACCACGTGTCATTCCCTAGAGTATCATTTCTTTATTTAACCATTGCACACGAGAAGACACATGAATATGGATAAAACTACAACTACGAATCTTATTTTCAAAGGAATAACACGTGGTATGACATGAGTAAACACACAACATGACGAATTAGGTTAATTGTCTCAATTCTTTACATATTCATAATTTAAGTGGTTACATTATTGCATTGTAAGATTGTTTCGTTTATTTATTTTTTTGCTTCATTCCTCGATACAGCGGTCTGTTAGTGCTGAGAGGCGTCAACATTACATATTAACTTTCTTTACATCTACATATTTTGATCGAAATATGTGTTTATAAGTGTTATCCGTGCCGAGTTTGATGAAAGAACTCCAGGTTGAGTTGACATTGCAGTGCATTGTGGACTGAGTTACGTTTCCGAGATGATGTCTATTTCATCCTCAAAAACATGCAGACCTACAGGTGTACAGCACATTGCGGAGATGCCAACTTGACACAGTTGTTTCATCAACCTTAGAACTGGGATTTCATAGTACAGTATTCCAGAATTCTTAATAATACTTCTGGGTTTAGGGCAAATTGACAGGAATCATCATTAGCAGATAATGGATCATTTTTGCCTGAATATAAATTTGTTCTTATTTTTGTCAGGTGTTTGAGCCAAGTGAGTTGGAGAAGGGTATGTTAACGAGTAGAGATACAGAAATCAAAACCTCTGACATTCCTGAGAGATTCCAGGTAATATTAATGGGCAAATAGTCTCATTTAGATTAAAGTTTGACTAACCCCTGCTGCAATAGACTCTTTCCGAGTTCCAAATTACCACTGTGCAGTAGCGTAGCGAGGGGGGGGCACATGCCCCCCCAAAATTTTGAAAAAAAAAATTTTTGAAAAAAGAATAACAAAAAAAAAACCATATTAAACCAAAACGAAAGAGGAAAATAAATTATTACAACCTACGAAAGTGCGAATTTATACGAAGTTATCCGGACGGGCTACCTGTGCACTGCGAACCCRGTCAGAGCCTGGAATCTGCACGTGGGAATTTGAAATTTTTTTTCATTTTGGATCAGTGCCCCCCCAGCTCCTAGGTCCTCGCTACGCCCCTGCCACTATGTTTCTTGATTACAGACTCATTTACTCAGGCTAAGCCTCGATTTTGTGAAGAATATTCACGTTTTCCAGTCAAGGTCCGTCAAGTTTCAAAGTGTTCATATTGTTGAACTTGTGCATTCTTCACTTTACCATTGGTATTTGCGAGTAATTACAGTAGACACTGATTTGAGGCTTAGCCTGAGCAAATGAGTCTGTAATCAAGAAACACAGGGGTAATTTGGAACTCGGAAAGGGTCTATTGTGGAGTTCCAGAAAATATCCATACCCCACCCATGGAGGAAATTGGCAATTCTGTAGGGGAGGGGGGAGAGGGGGGAACAAAATTACCAAGTTTGTATGGAAGCTAGAAAATTGCCTGAAGTTTATCATCATCATGTTTATTATTCTTTCTTTCACACAGCTGCGAGATGTGCCAGTCAAGCCAGCAGAAGACAGTGAGCTTGAAGAAGAAGCAGAATGGATCTACAAGTATGCATTTCTYGAACAAACCATCTCACAGCAGAATGTTGATGAAAAAGGCATACAAACTGGTGAAGCCAAAGCTACTAAACCTCACTCTGCTATTGGTAAAATACAAGAGGCTCTTAACCTCATGAGAAATCAGTTATTTGAGGTGAGATACATTACTAAATCGAGTTAAGGTGACTGCCTACTTTTGGAAATTGATTTAAGCTTTTTTTAAAACTTCGATTTTCCGAATTGAAATTTAATGCTGATTCCAAATCTGGAAAGGAAAATAGGGTGTCCCRAGCTCGTTTTCGAGATAATCAACATTTAATGGGAGCCTACACAAGAGCTTTCGGAGTAAAACTTGCGCCACCGGAAGTGATTAGAAAAAAATTAAGATTCATAAGATAAGAGTTATTTGCAGACTATATGATTGCACGAACGAAGGCTAGTCAATCCTTCTACAATAATACATGGTTATTTTTTCGACAAAAAGACAGAGAGATACATTGATTTGTCATATTTTGTAGTTTTGGTGCTCTTAAAAAATCACATAAAGTCGAACAAAAATCCCTACAAAATCTATTTTTTCACGTGTTCCTGATTTAAACTTTTCCTAAAATGTTGATATAACCTAGATTTTTAGGAGTTTTTTCAAATGAGCTATCAAAAAATATAGAGTCCGGTGCAAAATTTGAGGGTTTTGCCCTGTTGAAGCTCAAAACGCGTATGTTTCTTCAATAAAATCTTGTAGATTTTTCAGCGGTTTTTGAGCGCGCGCTCATCGTGGGCTCAATTCGAACGTTCAAAAGTAGGCAGGCACCTTAAATCAGAACCTATTGATAATTTTGATAATGATGATTTTGTATGTCATAAAGGTGCCATTCATAGCCAATTACAGAAAGGAGTATGTGGAGCCTGAGTTGAATGTCGATGATCTCTGGAAAATATGGGAATGGGATGAAAAGGTCAGTAAATAAATATGAATTAGAAGAGATAACTAGCTAAAAACTAGCGTGAGCTGTGTCAGTACTGATAAAAAAGTAAATTATACACCGTGAAAAGATGAAAAAGCTTACTGATGTTTCGGATGGTAGTCCTTCGTCGGATTAAAAGAGCAAATATGAATTAGGAAGGAAAATATTAGTATAAAAGAAATGATTCAGAATTTTTTACTTTGACAAACATACCACTATTGGCCTAGATTTGGAATTATTGAGTTAGGCGGTCGAGGAATGACTTTGTCAAGTTGATACTCTTGCGTATCAACCTGACTCTTAGATGACATTGTTATTGGAGAAATCAAACAAACTCTATTCAAATTCATTAGAGGAACTTACTGCACTGTACTGTAAAGAATGTTATGTGTGACTCAAGATGCCAATGTTCTTTTAAATTAATGTTTTTTATGTTTAACAGTGGATTCAACTTCGTACAAGAAAGGATAACCTTCATCGACTGTTTGAACAAATCCAAGAATATCAGTTTGGAAAAGTCAGGGAAAACAGTGAACTGCCGCTAGAGGAGGACACCAGAATACTGCAGCCAGAAGATATTGACAGGTAACAAGCTCAACAACTGTTAATTTTACCTAACCCTGAAACAACCTCTGGGCTGATTAAAGTCAGGGCATTGCTCTGCCACAACTCACAGATCAAGTTGGAATTTAGCATGTTACTGTAGGTTTTGTGGGAAGGGGGGGGGGGGGGGGGGGGGGTAGGGAATAGATAACCTGTAGAAAATTCCTTGAATCAAAGAAGAAATCGAACAAAATCTACTCAAATTCGAGGTACCCATACTCATTTTAGTACATAGATACAGGTCATGGTTTGAAGACAGTTTAATTTTGTTCTCAAACGTTTTATGTAGACAGTTAGTGACAGTTAGACAGTTAGTGACAGTTAGAGATACCATAAACCTCTGAAAATAGGCCCCTCTGAAATAGGCCTTCAAAAATAAGCCCCTCTAACAATAAGCCCCTCCAACAATGAGCCCCTCCATAAATGAGCCCCTCCAAAAATAAGCCCCTCCAAAAAATAAGCCCCTCCAAAAATGAGGCCCTCCAACAATAAGCCCCTCCAAAAATAAGCCTCTTATCATGTGATTTCATTGTTCTTCTATATTTTTATTCTAATACTAAAAAGGCATGTCAGGAAAATATAAGCCCAGGGTTGTTTTTTTTTTTAGGTTTATGATATTATTCCCCCATATGATTATGGCTGTTGACGTATCATTATCAATATAGGCTGGATGCTGTGCAAACAATTGACCAACTCAAAGATGTGTATAGTCACTTCATGTTGTACTACGGCAACGATATCCCTGCCATGCAGGAGGCCAACAGGAGAAAGGCTAAAGAAGAAAAGGAAGCCAGGCAAGAAGGTGAAGAAGAAGACAAAGAAGAGCAAACCAAGACAGAGGAACCTCCAAAGCTGAAGAAACCAAGAAAAAGAGATTTGTATACCATCTGTATAGAAGCAGGTTAGAGAAAATGTCAATATCATTACACATAAAATGAATTTGGGAGTAAGTATTGTTGGTGGTGCTCATGGTATACCTATTTCTGGTGCTACAATTCAGGCATCCCAGACCTCCTATATATCCTATATTTCCTATAATTTGTATAGTATCCTATAAAGAGCCTATATTTAAAGAAAACCTCCTATATTTCCTATAAATAGGACGACTGCTGAGTGATACATTTACATTTTACACTGTTTAGCATATTGGGCGTTCGGATCCCTGTTTACGCCACTGAAAAGCTATTTTAGCTCCTATAAAGTGCATATATTTTTGGGAAAAACTCCTATACTTTCCTATATTTAGAACTTGCACAGCCTATATTTCCTATCATATTTGTCTAAAAAGTGGCTGGGATGCCTGTATAATTGCTGTTGAAGCTGTTCTCACTGATGTGGTGTTGTTATCTTTCTCGTTGTTAAGATGTCACAAATTTATTCCACCATAATCATTATTTCACAGATTTGAAGAACTTTTAAAAAGGCGTGTTGTAATATAACAGGGAGTGATGTTGCAGCTGCTTTTCCATGTTGGTAGACAGCATAATTATTTTGCTATTGCTGTTGTATTTTGTCATAGAAATCTCTGACAGTGTCTGAAAATTAGATCGACTTCTTTGTCAAGTTACAAATTTAATATTTTTTCCTCATGAGCATCATCATCTTCCAATGACGTCAGCGTACTACCCACTAGGAAATAGTTCATGATAAATTTGTCAATCAGAGCCCACAGTTTAACTTAGCTATATCATAATGTCAGTTATAAAAGGGTCTAAAAATTGTATGACTTTCTACTCAACTCATAAGCATCATCATCCGTCACTCAATTTAGGTTTAGGAGGACTGGCAAGGAAGTTTGGTCTGACTCCTGACCAGTTTGGTGAAAACTTGAGGGATAACTATCAACGGCATGAAACAGAACAACACCCCATGGATCCTGGAGTAGCTGCAGAGAGCTACTTAACAAGGTATTGTTAGTACCTTATATGACAAAAAACACTGTGATGTTGGGGAAGTTGAAGGAGAATGTCAATAAGTATAGGTAATAGGAYTACATGCTGTCCAATTTGGAAATAATTGGATGAAAAAAATTCTTAGGACTGACAAAATTGGAAGAGGCTTGGCAATAAGAGGAATTTTTTGAATTCAATTATTTACGAATTGGACAGACATGTAATCCTATTGCAGATTAATTATATTATCCCAAACTATACTAGACTGATTCCATAAGTCATAGTTTTCCCTCGAAAGAATGCGAATGGAAACAATCCATTTAGAATGATAATACAATTATCATAATTATTAGCTAAGCATTGAGTACCACATCAAATGAAAGTTTTTGGTGGACAGTGATGGAAGTGGTGGGGTTTTCAATGATAGATAATGTTGAATAATGAACATGATAATGAATGATGTTGACCAAACACTAACTTGGGGACAAAATCGACAGAATTCATGACGATGCTCATCATGGTGATATTAAATCATTATCATGGTTATATTGTATTAGCCAAATGCAGACCCTCCTTCCAATTCCTTAGACAATATACTTACAGTAAGAATGTTCTGAAACCCTAGCAGGGCTTGAAATAGAAAATAAAGATGACCAGAAAGTTTTTTAGCTGGAATTTTTGAGGAGCAAGATTTTCTCTGCAATTCATTTTATTTCCAGTTGACAATTCAAAATTGTTTTTTCTGCCATAAGTAAAATGTTATTTGCATTTTGTCCATTGGCAGGCTGCTATTTCATTCCCTGCACTATAAATGCTGTGTAACATTTTGTGTTCTAAAACTAATCTAACTTCAATTGTATTTTCAGTACATTCTCAACCACTGACCAAGTAATGGAAGGTGCAAGGCATGTAGTGGCCATGCAGATTGCTAAAGATCCCCTTGTACGACAGTGTGTAAGAGAGACTTTCTATGAAAGGGCTAAGTTAACTGTTAGTCCAACAAAGAAAGGCAAAAAGGTAAGTAAGATGCACAAAGAATCGAAAGATTAATAGGAAAACGTATGAGAAAAAAATGCTAAGAAATTTTTAAAAAAATTGTAAATCAAAAGCACATTGATGGTGGTTTTTGACCACTTTCTGTAGCCAACAAACAAAGGCACTTAATAAAGTGATTGATTAATTGATTGATTGCATGATGGACATGTTGTAGAAATTAACAAATGAAAAAGTCATCTGATAGATATCATCTTAAAGCAACAATGACTTAACATGCAACTAGAAAATAAATATAATTGGCTTATGACTCTGGTATTAATCCGACTTCAGGCATAGGTCAATGTGTTCAATAATAGTTTCTAAGATTCAAATGGTTGATTCTTAGGCAATGAAAACATCTCAACAGCTGAGGGATACTTATAAATCAGAACTAAGTGATTTCTAAGTTCATATAAAGTACACTCAACTAAATTACTCGATTCTTGGACAAGAGGAGTACAATTAAATCCCAAATTTTACTCTGTAGAGTTCCAATTAAATTGCTCAATTTTTTTGAGTGTATTATAAACAAAAAATCACAATCTTCTTGTACAATTTGGAATTTATAGATACTCGTGTGTTTTGAAAGTTCTCAAATTGGACTCGCCTAAAGGCTCATCCAATTTTGAAAACTTTCAAAACATCACTCGTACCTATAAATCTGAATTGTACTTGAGATTGTGCGATTTCTAAGTTAAGACAATGCTATTTTTTTTAGGAAATAGATGAATCTCATCCCTGTTTTTCTATCAAATACTTGAAGAATAAACCTGTCAGGGATTTAAGAGGAGATCAGTTTTTAAGGTTGTCATTGGCAGAGCAGGATAGGTTGCTAACAATATCAATATCAATTGATTTTGACAACAGACAAGGGTAAGTAACGAGCGATTATGTGCCAACATCATTATTATTTCTTCCTTTCCTTTTTGTAACCTCATTTATTCATAATGTGATATGCTTTTTGTATCTTCAGTTATCAGACTTACTTTGATGAAGTAAAGCAGCTTTACCATAGAGTAAGTTGGTCTGTGAATGTGACAGCATACAATGTGTTGCTATGATACAAGACTTGTCGTAGTATTTGATGTTTTGTGATCTTATTTTGTGACATAAGGTCATGTAACATATATCAATTTCAAAAAAGGTTGTCAGAGCCATAGGCATAGGAGATAGATGATAGATCACTTCGAGATCCAGGAGAGGGGACATATTTCTAACATGGAGCCTATTTTTGTCCCCTAAAACATTCTCAAAATACTCTGCAATGCCAACTCGAGCCAGTTTTTTACTTGACATTTGAAAAAAATTGCTAATATGAATAAAAAAACTGCTAGCCTTCTTTCTTTCTGTTTTTGATAGAAATGCAGCCCTTAGAAAATATGGTTTAAAGAAGGGAATGAATTCATCATTCTTAATCTATATGTCAAGTCCATGTGATGTCTATTATATTTATGCTACTGTAAATTTACTGTTATTTTATGTTATATCAGGACTCTATTTAAACTAGCCTTGCTAAACTAGATGTGCCTGTATAAATATTGACTTAAATTTAAAAAATCGATTTCTTCTTCAGGATGAATTCAGTCTCTTGGTACAAGAGTGGAATGCTCAACGTTACCAAGCTCTCATGCGTGCTTTTAACCAGATGTTATATCCTGTACTAGAAAAAGAACTGAAGGCCAAGCTATTGCAGGAAGCCAAGGACTTTGTCATCAAGGTAGTGATTGTACTATAATCATTTTCAGTTTTATTTCTTTATTTAATAGAAAAGCACAGGCAATGTATGATGTTAAACTTCAAATTTGATTGATGCAAATTTTATTGATGCCATGAAAACCTTCAGGCTGATCAAAGTCAGGACATGAAAAATTTAGACTGAACTGGAATTTCTACAAAGCTTTTCGCTGTTGTATCGCAGTGTGGGACAATCACGAAAGAGCTAGGCTCTAAACTAAGTGAAAGCCCAAAGATCGAATTAGAATTTAGAATTTAGTTTGTTATATTTCATAGAAGGAGAAAAACAATGAGAACCTGGATAAAGACCCTCAAATCAAATAATAGACCTTTTTTGAGTTCAAAATTACTGCTGTGTTTCTCGATCACAGTCTCATTTACCGGTATTCAGGGCTAGCCTTGTATTAGTGTCTAAATATTCACAAATACCAACAGTAAAGTAAAGAATGCACAACTTCAACAATAAAAACACTTTGAAATACCACAGACCTTCACTGGAACACACAAATATTCTACACAAAATCAAGCAACAGAGAACTCGAAACTGGAGTATTGTTCACAAGTCTGTTTGTTTAACTTATCCTAGTGCTGTCAGAAACGGCTACGTTCCTGGATAGAGGTAGCACCATTCCAACCAGAGCAGCAGCATGAAGATCAAGACTATGATGACCAGATGAGTGGAGATGGCCTGCGTGTACTGGCTTGCTCCTTCCTACCAGATCCATCAGTACCAGCATTCTTTGCCATGTTAGATGGAAGCGGACAAGTATCTGATTATCTACGTCTGAAGTATCTGCTCACTAGACGCAACACCTCAAACACCAGGGAAAAGGAGATGAAGGTGAGTTAAACTTAATTTAAAGCTCTCCACACCAGGAGGCACATACTGTAAGACTATCACAATCTCAGAAGGTCTAGTGAGTAAAAACTTTAATATTAGATCTAATTCCTTTTTTAAAAAAATGAATAGTTATAGCAGATCTAAAACAATTTGAAAAATGTATTACAAATTTTCAACTCCAGAACTGTAAGTCTTTGTCAGGTACAATATGTAAGTCAGCTCAAGTTTTTCTATTATTCAAACTCTTAGCAAAAGTATTCCTCTTAGCACAATATTTTCCCATTACATTACATAAAAATTGTGTCATTCCCTAGAATATCATTTTTTGTCTAATGGTTGCACATGATAAGACACACAAGATTGATACAACTCAAACAAAAAATATATGTTATTCTCTAGGGGATGACATGTGGTCTTAAATGGCTAAATGTTCCACCAAAAAAAATTAGGTGCATTAACCATCTTGGCTTAAATTTCTTAGCAACAATATTTWAAAAAAAATTTTTTGTAACATTTCTTCTAAAATTTCATGTTTGTTAAAAAATCATAATATATCTTCAGTAGTTTATGTATCTTATGTTATAGTAGTAGTTTTACTAATATCTATATGACATCTTTGAATACCAACTCCTTTTTCAGATTAAACAAATTTCTCTACAGCGTGACATCACTTGAAAATCCTACATACTGAATTTTCTTTTTTTCTTAAAAATTAAGGAAAAAGACATGGAAACACTGAAGGAGTTTATTCTGAAGAAGAAACCAGACGTCATAGCAGTAGGGGCAATAAGCAGAGAAGCCATATCTGTCGTGGAGGACATCAAGATGTGTTTAGCTGAGCTGGAACAAGAAAACCAAATGGCTCCTATCGGCGTTGAACTGGTGGATACTGAAGTGGCTCGTATATACCAGGCATCACCAAGATCAGATGTAAGCTATACTAGTTTTGAGGAATTATTCATTCCTGCTCATAAGATAACAAATGAATATGGACACAACTCCAACAAAGAATCGTTATTTTCAAGAGTATGACACATGGTCTGAAATGGGAAAACATTACGCCCCAAACAAAGAGATCTTTGGCGTAACTTGTCATGAAAAATAGTGGTGCTTGCGTTGTATTGGTTGAGCTACAAAATAACTTAAGGGAATGGTTGTGTGAGCAGGATATTCTGAACCTTCAATGCAAAAACATTCCTTAACAAGCCAGGACATGGTTGTCTTCATTGCCTTATTTTAAAATTAGCTATATACAACATATTTAATTTTGTGAGTTGTAAATTCAATCTAAAAAAAAGAATTCAAGTAAAAATAAAGACCACAAATACATTGGTTTTGTCTCATCAACAGAATGAAGTGCGCGAGTACCCACCTGTACTGCGTAATGCCATTTCTATTGGACGGCGCATGCAAGATCCTCTAGCTGAGTTTGCAAGTCTTTGTGTGGAAGAAGATGAAATGTTGTGCATCAAATACCACCCTTTTCAGGTTAGTAGAAGAAGCTCATTATTATTGAAATATTTAAATGTAAAAGACAGTCACTTGGATGGCCAACGTACATCAGTCATCACATGCCAGCCTGCTGCTCACAGTACATGATTACTATTCCTTACAGTCTACTATAATAATAGATAATAATAATAACGGGGTTCTTATATAGTGCATTAATTACATGGTCTCAATGCACTTCACAATCATGAGTAGAGGACTTTTTGGGCTGCGTATTTAGGCACTAGCAGCAGCCGTGCAGCTTACAATCATGAGTGATTTGTTAGTAAGTTAGTATTAATGCCTCCAGATTGGGATAGGCTGAACATTTAACAATTATTCACCAAAGGCAAAGTAAATATCATTAAATATTTACCAAACTGTGAGTATTTGAGCGGCAAAGTAAATATCCCCCATGTTCACTGACCCTTAGAAGAATTTATTATAATTTTAGACTTGAATATCAGAGAAAAACTTGACCACTTGACCAGTGAATATTGTCTCATAATCACTGGTTGCTCAACCAATTACAGGTCGCGAAACTCAATATTCAAGTTTAAAATTACCCTAAAGTAATATCTGTTCTTTAAATTGCAGGATCAAGTTGATAAAGAGCATTTGATCAAAGCACTGCATGAAGAGTTGGTCACTCTAGTCAATGATGTTGGTGTTGATCCTAATCGTATCTTGAATCACCAACACACTGTTGCTCTATTGCAGTTTGTCTGTGGATTAGGGCCCAGGAAAGCATCAACCCTCATAAAGGTAATTCAAACTTTGACTCTGGATAATAAATAGAGGGGAGGTAAGAGAACCATGGGGCTAGGATATAATATTATGTCTCTTGACACATTGATTAAAATCTCCTGTTCCTGCTCCTGTTAATAGTCTTTCTTCTGACTTACTACATACTGATTTGACCACAAGCTCTTTTATACAGGCTTAGCCCTGTTTGTTAGTCAACTATTCATATATGTTACCATTAAATGTCCGTGAGATTTGATAACATTGAAATTGTTCATTTTATGATTGATTTGCTTTCAAATGAGACTAAATCAGTTCATAGTTTGTGATCTATGCAGGGTTTATGTCTCTTGGAAATTAAGTATTTTCTTCAAGATGTGTTTTGTCAAACAAAATCCAGGCTCCAGGTGGATTTGAACCCAAGACTGCCAGTGTGCTTGTCAGTCACTCTAACCACTGAGAACACTGAGCTACTTCATGGAAGTCATGTAGTCACTCGACTAACCTCTTCACACTTGGTTGCACATAATGCCTTCAAAGTCCTATAGTATTTTCTTAATTATTAGCTAAACATTAATATTTCCACATACCTCATAGTCGAAATAAAGCGTTAATCTTGAATCCTAGTAAAATGTACTCATAGTGAAACCTTTTTTCCTTCAGGGTCTTCGCCAGCAAGGATCAAAGCTAGAGAACAGATCCCAGCTGGTAACTGTCTGCAACCTTGGCCCAAAGATATTCCTGAACTGTGCAGGATTCATTAAGATTGATACAACAGCTATCAGTGATACAAGTACAGACTATGTAGAAGTACTGGATGGTTCAAGGGTCCATCCTGAGACATACGAATGGGCCAAACAGATGGCTGTTGACGCTTTAGAATATGATGATGTGAGTTGAATGGTGATTTGGGGGGGGGGGGGGGGGGTAGGTTCCACATTCACTTCTTTCTTATTATTCCTTTAATACCTTTTGTTAATTAATGTTAGTTTTATCATTCCTCCCATCCCTCTCTGCCAACTTCTCTCCTTCCTTCCCTCCTTCCCTCCTTCCATCCATTCATTTTTCATTCATTTATTCAATGCACTATTAAAGCATTGGTCATTTATTAACATGCTTCCGTCAAGTTTTGGGTGCACATGGGAAGTTGCTAAGCACGAAGGAAGTGTAAGAGTTGCATGAAGAGTAGCCAAGTGCAACTCTAGCTTCTTGAGTGCTTAAGCAACCTACCTAGTGCACCCAAAACTCAATGGAAGCACGATAATCAATGACCAATGCTTTTATAACATTACCAAAGGCAAAAAAAATCTTTTTTTATCAAGAAAAATTCAAAACATTTTTAAACAAAATCTTGGTTACATAGCGTGCACTACTCAATCACATCAGTTTGTACCATCAATTTTGGATGTGTCTTCATGCACGCTAAATAACCAATTAGAGTGTGTGTTATGTCGTGGCTATGTTATAACATTTATTCAATCTTCAGATTAACCTCTATTGCATGCTTTAGAAAATCTGTGAGATGCTAAAAGTTTGTGATTTTTTAACATGTCCAAAATTCCAAAAATAATTTTCAATAATTTTAACAAAAATATTCTCTAGACAAACGAGGAAGCTAACCCCTCAGCAGCCCTAGAAGAGATTCTAGAAACGCCTGACAGACTTAAGGACTTGGACCTTGATGCTTTTGCCGAAGAACTAGAAAGACAGAACTACGGCAACAAGAAGATTACTCTATATGACATACGGGATGAACTGTTTGGTCGCTATAGAGACCGCCGCGTGCCRTTCCGATCCCTCTCTATTGAAGAAGTATTTAAACTACTTACTGGGGAGACTCCAGAAACTTTGTATGTTGGTAAACTAGTTGTGTGTACAGTGACGGGATTTGCCTTCAGGAAGCCACACAGAGATATGATTGACCAAGCAAATCCTGAGAGAAATGATGAGACAGGATTGTGGCAGTGCCCTTTCTGTTTGAATAATGATTATCCTGAGCTAAGTGAGGTGAGTATTCATTAACCCTCTTTTTCACACACAATATGATTGGTCTAAAAGTGCCATGATCTTGGCGTGACCGTGTCTGTGCCGTGTTTATGCCATGTTCCAGATATTTGATTGGATGGAGAGTAAATTCTCGTGCGATGTGATTTGTCTGGCGTTTCCCTTGCTGTGTCACGACCGTATTCATGCCGTGAGCTTTTCACAGTCATACGAAAACTGCACTATAGTATGGAGTGATTGAGTGGAGTGGTATGTTCAAAAGTCCAAGTTCATTGTTGTATACATTAAATACTGTAAACACTGAAAATAAATTTCATAGGAGCCTCTGGCTGCTTCCTTTGCCTATGAAAGGATTATTTTTTAAATTATGATTTATTATCAAATTCTTTACCTGTAGGTATGGACACATCTTGATAATGGTAGCTGCCCTGGTCAGGCAGTAGGGGTACGGACACGCCTAGAAAATGGTCTATCAGGGTTCATACCTACTAAGATGATTAGTGACAAACACATCAAGTCACCACAAGAAAGAGTTAAGGTAATGCAAAATTGATCATCATTTTTTTACCATAAACTAGAATTCACTTTTAGCACTATGATTTCCAAAAATTGCCTAAATTTTAGCAGATCTAATTTTCAAGACAAATTTATATCACTGGATTTCACTTGAGTGACCACAAAACAATGCCTCTAGGTTGAGGTTGTGGTTGCTGTCATCTTACTTTTGCCATATTATTTATCAAGTTGTCACTCATAAGCAAATGGGAAACGCGGGTGCCGCAGCAGTGAGAGCGCTAACCTCTCACCAATGCGACCCGGGTTTGAGCCCCTCTAAGCTCAGTGTTGAAGGTGAGTAGAGTTGCTCGTTGGTTCTCTCCTGTGCCTCAAGGGTTTTCCCGGTTCTTCGGCTTTCCTCCCTTTGTAAAAATCAAATTCTAAATTCCAATTGAAATCCAGTAAAAGAGCCAATAAGTGGGAATCCACTGTTAATTCCATTATTGCTTTATTTATTATTATTATTATTATTATTATTACTATTATTATTATTATTAATTCAGTAAAGGTCTGATCTATCGGTCAGTTTTTCACTGAACTGGCAGTATTGACCCATTTGTTTCCTTTATTCAGAACAAATGCTTTTACTGCAGGTATACCTAAGTTTTTAAGCTATTATTAAGTTTTGCTTTGACCATCCAATGTTTCGGCAGGTTGGTATGACTCTCCATTGTCGAGTGACTCGCATCAATATGGAACGATTCCAGTTGGATCTAACATGTAGAACATCAGATCTTTCAGATAAAGATTCCAAGTTCAGGTGCATTTTGTAACTTTAGTTATCATTTTAACTTTCGCATTTTATGTGCTGAGATCTCTACTTTGTTTTCCTCTGTTGCTCAGGGTGAGAAAACGAAGTTTCACCTTAATAGCATTTGACAGAGAAGAAATGATATGTAATAAACACTTAGTGGTATTAGTGATATCTTTTTTCTTAACTTAAGATATTGTTTTTTGTCTAGTCTTCCTAAGGATTTATATTACGACAAAGAATCTGAAGACAAGGACAAGAGAGAAGAAGAGATGGCAAAGAAAAAAGCTAATAGACCAAGTATAATAACAACTTTTAAAATCAACTTTTTCCTTAGAATTTTTTTCAAATTCTTCAGTTGTGTGCATAGAATGTTAAATGTAAGCAGAGGAACACTTTTTTGGGGGGGGAGGGGGGCTGGAGAATTTGCAGTAAGCCCTCCCCTCTTGCTCAGTAAGATATCAGTGATGGTACCTCAGTGACCCTCCTATTAAGTCCACGAGGAAAAACCTTTCATCAAAATTAAAAAGGTTTGACCCTCTACTAAAGTTCAAATCTTTACTAATGAACCTCCCCTCTGAAGCCCCAGCTCTCCCCCCCCCCCCCCCCCCCCCCCCCCCTACACACACAAAAAAAACGTAGTGCCTTCCCTAAATGTAATAAATCTGTGTGTATTAGACATATTGTTCATAATAGAGCTAAGTTGTCTAAATTTGGATTTTACCAGTAAGTGGGAGAATAGTGATTTCCAACCACAGATGATTATTCTAGATTAAGCACATTTACTATGGATGTTCTCTCTTCTTCTAGAATACATCAAGAGGGTCATTGTTCACCCGTCATTTCGCAATATCTCATTCAAAGAGGCC
Organism: Actinia tenebrosa; assembly: GCF_009602425.1. The sequence goes on along the minus strand of NW_022260389.1, from coordinate 59,997 downwards.
GAGAAGGTCTTGGCTGACATGGAACAGGGAGAGTGTATCGTCAGACCAAGTAGTAAGGTACAATGACGCTTCTATTATATACTAATATGGACATAATGTTTATAAACATTGGCGTCCTGGTACAATAGGTTTTGTATCACTTTGCTTTGCTGGATTGTCCAATAGATTTCTGGTTGGCAATTTAAAGAACAATCAACCAAAACAAATTTTGTCATGGCACACCTACGTATTTCATGGCCACGAAATCTGTTTAGTAAACAATGCGCTGTGCTAAAGATTTTTGTTGGGATAAAAAACTGAAAGTGATACCTATTACCCAGACCACAGCAGTGAGGGGCGAATCGAAATATGGTGACCAATTTGAATAACTGTTGGTTCTGCACTGACTAGCGACTGACTAGACTGGTGTTCATGTGGGAACACAAAAACGTTTTCATATGTATGAGAGCCTAGTCAGTACAGGATAATAGTCTTTCAAATTGGTCGCCATATTTTGATTTGTGAATAAGTGAAAGAAGATAAATAAAAATAGGAATCCAAAATCTGAAGCGAAAATAGTAACAATAATAAAATGATTCGTTTTAGGGGTCTGACCACTTGACGGTAACATGGAAGGTGGAACAAGGTATCTACCAGCATATTGATGTCAGAGAAGAAGGAAAAGAGAATGCCTTTAGTTTAGGCCGGTCACTATGGATTGAGAATGAGGTATGTATTATATAGCTGCATGGGCTGTAAAAAATAACGGCCCTCGCCTATTCAACGAGGTTCACCTCACATCAACAACACAAAACGCTCACATGTTGATTTTCTACGGAGGGTGGAAAACTGGAAAACCTAGAGAAAACCCTCAATGCCAAGGGACAGAACAACACATCAAACAAGCTCAGCTCGCATGTGATCCAGTCCGAGCCGTGGCTTGAACCTGGACCACAGCGGAAAGGGGCAAGAGGTAGACCACTACTCCACCCATGCCACCCCAAATTAGTTTTGCTTCAACGAAACAATTTTTTTTATCTTGCTAGGAATTTGAAGATCTAGATGAAATTATTGCTCGGCATATACAGCCTATGGCCAGCTTGGCACGTGAAGTGGTAACCCACAAATATCACCGTCCMGCAGATGGAGGATCCAAACCAAAGCTAGAAGAATTGCTTGTGGTGGAAAAGAAAAAGGCTCCCCAACGTATCCCATACTTCATCTCTCTCTCCAAAGCATACCCAGGAAAGTTTTTATTAGGTTACTTACCTCGGGTGAAGCCACGGACAGAAATGGTTAGCATCACTCCAGATGGTTTCAAGTATCGTAATCGAGTTCATAGTTCAATTAATGGTCTGTTTAGGTGGTTTAAGGAGCATTTTAGAGACCCTATACCAGGTATTAAACAAGATTACTATTTAATATGAAAGATAGATTTTATTTTATAATATATGCTGATGATTCATGATGATGATGATTCATGATGATGATAAATATTGATCTTTTCCCTTTCCCACTCTATTTTCAGGCGTATCTCCTCGTTCCCGCACCACACCCTCAGCCATGTCTGAGAGTAACACCCCCTACACCCCTGGTGCCACGCCCTTGACATCAGACATGGATGCCAACCAGCTTGTCCTACAATTGCAGCAGCATTTCCCAAGAGGAATAACTGCTGCCAACCAAAAAGTTTACTCTGGATCCCCAGCCGTCCCCAGGACAGAGCCAGCAAAGCAGACACAACCACCAACATTTGCCCAGTGGGGAGCAACATCGTCATCATCCAGTGCTCATCCCCCAGCTGGCTCAAGTGGTGCACAAGCAAATATTACACCTCAAGCTTACAGTTCATCTACACCCCAGTTTGGATACTATCAAACACACCAGGACTCTATCACTACTGCTGTTCAGAACTATGCTTATCAACAACAACAGAAGCAAAACTATAGAAGCTAACACAGTTATCAGGTTGTGCATAAATGACACTGGATTGTGTTGTTAGTTTTCTCTACAAGATAAAGTCAAAAACATTTGATATATTTGTGAGTCAGACAATACTCGCAATTCTCTGCACCAGAAACAAAAGACAAGTAATTAATACTTCTGGAGTGTCTTGCTTCATTGCACTACAGGGTGTCAATTAATGGTGTCACTGTTATAGTAAACTAGGCCTAGATCTTAGGTTTGTTTGATCAGGAAATGCAAACGTAAACATTCAGTTGGTCGTGCTTCTGAAGCATCATTTGATTTGTTCATTTGGAGCTATATAGCATCTATACTTGCTCATTACACAATATTATACAGGTCCAGTGGCCATGCCTTTATAAATGGCCATGCCTCCTCTAAAGAACAAGAAAACATTAGTTACAATCCACAAAGTGCTTGGGGCCCCCGATTGTCCATGCATTGAAGTTCCAGCACCATGATGGGGAAAAAATAGCAACAACAAAATATCATTTCCTTTCAAGAAGTCATTTGAAGAGGCATTTTAGCATATTGAATCGATAATGATGGATGATGATTAGTGCAACGGTCATTCACACCTCACACTACTTTTGAAACATGGATGAATAATCTACTTAAAGCACTGAAAATAGCAGCTTTTCCACAGTTGTAAAAATGGACATTTTTTTCTCAGTTTGCTTTACTTTCTTTATCACATAAAGGTCTGCTGCCAGATAGAGTGGGTTATTTTCCATTCTATGGTCAAAGCAATCTCTTACCCTAAGTCTTTCCAGCCAGGAGATTATAATGCTTAAAGTAACATTGAAAAGAGAGGGCCATGGGCTTTGTTTGCTCCTCTAAACCTTCCCTGGTGACAGGGCTGATATGCTAGCCCATCATTATTCTACCCACAAACAGTTAAATTTGTCCCACTCAAATAACATTATTTTACAAAAAAAAAAACACAAAAAATATTGTACATGTTGTATCATTCAAAGTTGTTAAAAGAAAAATCTTGTTTAAACAAGATCCAAAAATATGTGTACAGGTATATATAATAATTAAATATCTTTTTAAAGTGATAAAGTGCATGGAGTTATTCTTGTTTTAGTAATTTGTCCATGTTTTGGAAGGAAAGGGGTTACTTTTGAAAATACTAATTTTATTTCTGTTTTAGGGGTGCAGGACTTGCACAGTAACAGCACTTTGCTTTTTAAAGGTCCTGTGGCACGAGCCAATTTTTATTGCAACATGCAATGCTCTGTTTTCGTCAGCATTGCATTGCAAGTTGCCTTGTATAACAGGGCTTTAATTTCTAAAGTAAAAACTAATACAAACCACATAACGGTTATAATCTTTTTCATTCACAAATGGAGCATACATTTGTGTTTTCCTTCACGAATGGAGCATACATTTGTGTTAGGAGCCATACCAATAGCAACAGCTCTAGACAGTAGCTTTTCTTACAATTTTTTCTAGTCCTCTATTGCTCAATATTAGCCTCAATAGTCCCTTTCACAGCAGTTCCCTGCGCCATCTTGAAAGGTAGCCGTGCCTTTGCCTCGAAGCGAGACACTGAGCAAGAGAACATGAAACTGGATTATTGCCAATTGCCACAATCACTGCAGAAGCAAAGTTCTTTCTTTTTCAATAATTGAAGCAACAACAGCAAAGAACAACCACTGCTGAAATTTGCTTTACACTCAGATTCAAGTTGCAAGCTATCAGTACTCTATCATTATCATTTTAAATATCAACTCAAAGGATATGCAAAAAAACTTTATTACAATAAATAAAAAAGAAAACCTTGACAAGAATCTTGATAAAAGAAAGGAGAAATTAAATATTTTTGTACAGTACATCTTATGTACCAAAAATGAGATAAAATTTAAAAAATACGAAAAATACTATACATACATCTTAAAACACTTGATATAAAAATACACGGAGTAATATAATATAAAGGTATTCTGGAAGTGTTAGTTTATATAAAAATGTAAACAGCCTATTCCTTCAGTTTTCTTGCAGTTAACATCCATCTTTTTATTGTCCTTCCGTCTTAAGTTTCTGTGGTCTTGGATTCTCCAATATTGACCTTAAATAATCATCTATTACTCTCTGAACTGAAAAGAGTGATTTGTTAGTACATTAGTGTTACACCTCCAAATTGAGTACAATTGTCTTTTCTTTCATTAAGGTCCATTGTATAGTAAGGAATGCACATTCTTGGGAACAACACAAGTTGATTAAAAAATGCCATGGGTTTTGGTTGAATAGCTGAATATTATAACACACAACCGAGACTAAGGCTGGGCAAAGAGAACTCGAAACTGGAGTATTATGGAGGGCAATGTTTGCCCTTTGCTCATTAATAGCTTACCATTTTTGTTACCCATTCCAACTGCCAGACTGAAAGCAGTGTGACCTTCATYATTCGTAGCAGTCAGATCTGCACCATGTTCTGGTTCATAACAAAACAAAGATAACAATTAAGATCGTAAGCTAGCACACACTATTGTGATGTACTTTCCAATATGATCAGTTTCATCAGTAAATGTTAACAAACCTAAAAGAACCTTGACCATTTGTGGATATCCATTATAAGCAGCAAACATCAAAGGAGACCCTCCATCCTGAAAAATAAAGGACAGCTATTGGGTAATGCAAACACAATATACTGAATGATATAAAATACATGTCAAAGGCCTGTGCCAGTATGTGTTCTAATAACCATTCCACCTAACCCGCGAACATGCTCTCAGGGGATTAGGGCCCAGGGCCAGGGAGGAGTGAGCCTACAATGATGTTATATACACCCTACTAAAACCCTTTTTATTATATGGCCAGTCCAATTTTGACTTTATCAGGCATGATAAAGCAAAGTTTTTAAAGAGGGAGGGGGTAATTGCATTGCTACAATGTTGTAATTTTGAAATATTGGTGGCGCAGGGGGTTGATTAGGTTGCTAAGCCTATGTAGTCCCAGTCTAACTATCTGTTAGTCAAATATTATCAAAGGTGCATTCTGATTGGATGAGCCACTACTAGACTATACAGGGATGGCGGAGCAGTTTTTTGATTGGGGGGCTCAATAGTGACATTGTATGGCAAGGTGGGGGGGCTGAGTTGAGTGAAAATGTATTAAAATTTCACAAAAAGTGGGGGGGAGCTAGGTTCTGCCATCCCTGCTATAAGTTATATCCTACTATACATGTAGTAGCAAAAAATGCTGGCTTTGAAAACCAAAACATTAAATTTAACTCTAATTCGAAACTTGTTTGCATCTAAATATTTGACTGACACTAGCTAGTTGGATTTGACTAAAACAATATTAGTCCTCTCGCCCTCAAGGCCTTTATATGAATCAATAGCCCATTCTGGCTCAAGAGCTAATTGCTAAATAGTTTCCAGAAAATTTATTTACCAATGTGCAAACATTGGGGTCAGCGCCATATTCTAATAACTGTTCTACTACGTCCAATTGGCCCTGACATGTCCCAAATGCCAGGGCACTTTCACCACTGGGGCTACATATTGTTGCATCTGCACCATTCTGTAATAGCAGGGTAACTGTTGCTTTCTAAATTAAAACAAAAAGATGAAGTATAGGGATGAGTCGAGAACAGGGCCTTCAAAGATAATACACAGAAAATATTTTAAAAATCACATTTATTTGGATTTATTACCTGCATGTACCAGTACATGAATGGACTTCCTGAGAGAATGCAGTCATAAATCTAATGAATGGACAGTGAACTAGTGTGATTATAATATTATTATATTTTGCATACTTGTCTGTGAGCTGCTGCCCATGCAAGAGGTGTGAGTCCAGTCTTGTCTACGGCATTAATGTTGGCACCTGTATCGAATAGAAATGGCTGTAAATCACAGTACTGAATCAGACATTAGCAAATGGATCACCATAGTATCAGTAACTAATGATAGTTACTAAGGGGAGTTTACAAGAACATACATCATTGCCCATCACTCAAAAATGTTTTTTGAAATTTTGGCCATAGGCTTGTGCTGCACGATAGGACACAGGGTCCCCATCAAAGTACATCATAGTAATTTATCAACTCCCTTAAAATCTCCATACACATCTCACAGTCAGCCCATTAAGAAATCATAATGATCAGTAAAGGCCAGACACTGAGGGTGGTCACTGCCACTTACTAAAAATTTCATGTGAATTGTAAATACCTTTGTCAATCTCTTCTTTGATTTTAGCAGCCTCTCCCTGCGCTGCTAAGAAGTGGAGCGACGGATCTGGAACAAATTAAGGTAAGAACAAAATTAAGAAATTATGGAATAAAATATAAATCGTATGAATATATTCAACTGTAGATTAAATAAGGTATGAATTCTTACTTACATTGAGCAGCTGTGCTACCTCTGTTTGTAGAACAACTTTCTGTTTGTTCTTGTTCACTCTGAAAAAGATTTGCAATTAATAATGTGTTGTGGCTTAAATATCAAAATCAGCTCCAAGCTACAACAGTGTGCTGCGCAGACTAATCCTTTCTACCATAGGTAACCATACGGGAAAAAAACCTCCATTCCTGGCCCCCCTCCTGTTATAAATCTATTCTGCTGTGCCTCTGGCCTTGGAGCAAGTTTGCACTTGTGAAGGAAGGTTGAAATGCCTATTACTAGCAGGATTATTTTACATATTGTATAATTACTGATCTTATCAAAATCCATTGTTTTCAGTCTGCATTATCCCAACGAATGCATAGAGGAAAATCAGACATATTTAGTTCATTCATTATTGGCCTTGTTTCTATGATAAACWAGCTAGAAAGAAAACAATTGGATTTTGATAAGAACAATAATTATACTAGATAATCACTTCGGCACCCAGCATTCGTAGGTATAATGCAGGCAGCTGAGGGCKWMGCCCTCAGCTGCCTGCATCATACCTACGAATGCTGCGTGCCTCAGTAATTATCTATCAATTAACAATACCTTTGGAGTTAATAATGGTGTTTGTGGTGGCTTTAGTTGTGCAGCTTGAGAATTTTCTGCTTCTAATCCTGCAACATACTTTTTTTAGTCTAAGGTACAATTTATGAAAAAACAATCAATTTTTTAACTTTTTGCAAATAGAGCACTGAAAACAGTTTTCCAATACCCTTTCCCCCTGCCCATAATTATAAATAACGATATATTTTCATAAACAATATTCAGGAATTCATATTTATGGAATGTTTATGAAATTAAACTTACGTTTACTTCCAACTCCAAAATGAAATTTTTTTAAAATATTTTTTTACAATACTTTTCAATCCATTTGAGCGTACTTTAATTAATTCAATTAATTCAATATTTTCATTCGGCATTGAAAACCTTCAAAATACTTGGCTTCCAAATCAACCTAACCGGTACTAAATAGAAAACTCTTTTCTTTATTTAATATGGTAAACAATCCTACCTGTTTTGCTGGTAATGACGGGGAATGTGATTAAAAAATTCGTAATCATTAAGAAGTGATCTCAGCTATTTTATACTAACACATGTCGTGCTACAACACGTGTTCCTTAAACCAATGAATATCGCTGTAAAATTGATGGATTGATTGGATTACCTGAACATAGTACTGCTGCTACCTCTTGATCTGGCTCGATTTGCTTAGAATATTTAGATTCAGGGATATCTAAAGTCAAATATTGAGACCCTAGCAATACTGACATACTGCACATTTCAAAACAAAGACTGGCCGGTAAGGGACTGGGGAGAGGTATGGATGGAATGTGGTTGAGGGAATCGAAAAGGAGAGAGAGGGGGGTATCCTTATGCATTTAACAAATCTCTAAAACTGAAGCTGAATGCTTTGGTTATTTTTGAGCAAAAGAAAGAAAGAAAGAAAGRAAGGAAGGAAGAAAGAAAGAAAGAACTACGAATAAAGCTGTATACCATAGTAAAACGTCTTCTATCATTAAATCAAATTTAATATTGAAGAAATAGAAAACGGGCGCGTGTGCTGTGTGCTGTCACAAAGCACTTGGGGGTTGGCAGAACACGAGAGAAGTGTTAGGAGAAGCACGACGCATAGCGGAGTGCTTCTCGACACTTCTCGAGTGTTCTGCCAACCCCCAAGTGCTTTATGACTGCACCCAGCACAGCAAGCAAGTTTTTTATTTCTTTTATAAAATAAAAAAAATTACAATAATAGATAGGAATGACGCAACGGAAAGTGCGCGCGCGTGCAATGCGCTCTCATAAAGCACGCGCTCCAAACCAATCAGAACGTGACATTCATAACAGTTATTTTATAAATCGTTTTATCTCTACAGAGAAAAAGACAAAGTAAAATATTAGCCTCCAACTAAAGGTAAATTTACATGTAGTTTGATTTTATCTTCCTGCAACAAGCATCATGTGCTGTCAACCAGATCAGAAATGACGTCAAATGTAACCAAAGAAAGGTTGTATCATAAAAATATCGTGCAACATACGTGCGTGTGGGAGCTTGATTCAAACCACCACACCCCAAACCCCGGCCTCCCAATTAATTTCTCTTCCTTCCACTGTCTCCTCTACATCTTCGAATGTCGTCTGTGTCCCTTCACGGGTACAAGCGATTTTCGTAAACCAATATCATTGATAACGTGCCATTCTGGAGTACCATGTTGAATTTGATCGGCATTCCGTCCTGAGACATCATTACCTGGTTTTGTTGTCTGTTTAGAGGCAGGCTTTTGCTTCAGAAAAACATCTAAAGTCCCTGACTCACTTAATACTTCTGTCTCTTTCTTCGTGACATCCATTTTGAGTTTGCCGGCTGTCCCAGTAACACGAAATCCTGTTTCGAAATTCGATTTTTTGCTCCCTAGGACTTCGCCTTTCTTTCCCTCTTGTAAATGAAGACGATGGTTCTTTCTTTGACTTTTGAATCTCTGCGAATTTCGGTTAAATTTACTTTTAGAAGCAGCCAATTTTCCTGTTGAAACAAAGCTAGAGGACGTACGAGAACTCTTCACGGAATCACTTCTCGTTCGTGCCTTTTTATTCCCTTCTTTTCCGCTGTAAGTATTGTTAATTTTTTTAACCTTCTCTGGGATGAATGACTTTCTAAAGGACATCGTATTCCATCCGTTCACAACATGAACTATAGGTTTATCTGACTTGAGCACAGGATATTCAGCCATTCCTGGTTTCACGACGACTTGTACCGAATCCGCTTGAGCGGTGACTTTGGCTAAGTCTTTCGTCGCTGTAATCTTCAAATCTCCTGACTTATCTTCGACTTGGAAGTGAGCTTTCTGTCCATTTGTTCCTGCAGAGTGAATCTTTTTAACACCAAGAGAAAAAGCCACGACTAGGAATATAAACCAAGATTGCTTACAAAGAATCTTCATCTTCTCAATCTAGCTTGTGATATAGAACTCCTTTTTTCAAAGTCTATTAATGAAGCTTCATGAGAACATGTAGAAAAGAAAATATATTTCCTCTCAGCTTTTTGTTAATCCTATAACAATCTGAAATACTTGTTAAATATTAAAAGATGTCGTTTTCGTAACCAGAGGCTTAGACTGTCTCCACTGACCCAGAAGCAGCCACGCTTACGATCAATAACATTTAAAAAGACAAATAGGCGTGGTTCAGTTCAGATCGAAAGTTGCGAGCTTTTCTACTGACTGCAGATGCAGAATGTAATATCATCAGCTCTTATGATTAGAAAAGCTAATGAAGTTTTGTTTGATTTGTGTTTAAAATTGTTTGACCTGCTATCAGAACTGATGAAGAACTTAATACAGCTGGGGGTTCGCAGATACTCAGAAACCTCTCTACACGGTAGCGCCAGTGAATCTCGAAAAAAAGGAACCGACGTCTAGCACTCGCAGCTGGAATAAATCAATTCTTTATTACAGTAGAATTAGTCTAATCCAGCACTGCATTTATTTTATGATTTTTGCACTTTTTATGAATTTGAACATAAACCGAAAATGTGCTTTTATATTTAGAATATAACTTTCTACAGAAAATGTTCTTTTTAGTAAGAGAAAAAGTTATATGATGACGGAGAATTTCTGAAATTTCACACGGATGTTGTGAGTTTATATTCATCCCATCAACGGAAGACTCCAAAAATTTAAAGTTGACAATGTTTTGACCTAAAAATATATGTTTTTTTACTTTAAAAACTGAATATTTTGTCTAAAAATATAAAATGTAGTGTACATAATTCATGGCGCTCAAACAGAGCAGGTAAATTAATTGGTCGTGACTGCATGAGAATCATTGACTCTTGAAGTGTCGATACTTCAGAGAATTTTAAACTTAATAACGGAATATTTGAAGATGAACCAGCTAATTTTATTAGACTTTAAGTATTTTCTATTTACTCTGTTTATYTTTATAAACATTGCTAAAATTGGCTGTGTGCCACGGCCTCAGGAGCTGCAGAAACCACATTTCCAGGTAAGAAAATAGTTGGTTTTTTYCCCGACCAGCTGAGAGATATTTTCAATTTTACGATTACAAAGGAGTAGTTATTTTAAATCTATTTTTAATTTCATTATACAAAATGAACTCTAATCATATTTTAAGTTTGTAAGACAAATGTAGGACAAAGCCACAACTTTCTTTCACTGACTATAGCTTATCAAGGGAAAATATCGACCATTCTTTGTTGTTTTTTTTGCACTTAACTTCGAGTAGTTCGTTAACACATGCACTTGTTAATCCTTGTTAGATCTTGTTACGTTACGCAAATGTTTGATAACATTTCTCATCATCCCAAAAGTAACGAATAATCAAGGGTTAAGCCTTAAAAACCAAGCGTATATTCAACTATTAATTAAATATGTCGTTGGAAAAAAAATCATTATTGCAGGTAGAACACAAGRCAGGAATTCTCGATATTACAGCAACAAAAGACAAGGCGACAGTAGATGTCAAATCAGACACCATTCGCCTGGTGGTGAAGCCAGGGGACAGAGAAATGCCTGAAGCTGATATACCAGATACCAAAGTAATCAATGTAGCATCGAATGCCTATGCTCCCTCCTGGCAGAAAAAAGCTAAAATAATTAACTAATTAAACACAGCAATATTTTTATTTTTATTTTCTACTTTAGTTAAATCACAAATTTTAATTCAACTCCTGAGGTTTGGAATTAAACTCGGTGTCCAAAGTAACAAGCATAAATAATAGTATACCAATGCCTGTTGCCGTAAGACGTTGAAACCTAGAACTTTTTGATCGTTTTATGATAGCTCAGTACGTTACATGACAGTTGTAAATGCCTCGGTCTTCACACATCCTGCAGTACTGTGGACAAAATACAAAGTTAGTACACGTAGTCTTTGATTGATATACTTGCGCAAAAACGCGCAAAAAGCTACTCATAGGTTGTCGTGTATAATAGCTCTAGGCAGATACGAGAAGGGGAATAGATCTGCACTCATTTCTCGCACTCATATTGCAATAAGTCAAATCAGGACTGAATACACAGCTCGACTTTTCAGAGAGATATATATCGCTTATCTGCAAGTCATGGTGATTCCGAATGCTTCTTTGCACATTCTGCGAGCCGCAAGTCATTATCACCCCATTCGTGTAGCACTTAATTCCTCTTACATTCTTGGGGCATAGTTTCACGCTATTCAGTGTCAATGCGCACATCACACATAAAAGGTTTAGTGCGCAGATGACCCGCGCTACTCTCTGCCAGCAGGGTAACCGCGCGCTTAACATCAATATAATAAAGATTGCCATTATGCGCACTGAACAGCCGCCTTTATATGACCTGTATAAGATAGAATACAGGTTAGTCAACACAAGATTAAGCCTGGGTCTTGGGAAAACAACTTGACCATTGCTATATGGCATCGACTTCTTGTGAGGACTTTGGGTAAAGAATAGAATCTATACTGATGCCAGAAGTTCGACGACGCTCAGCGGAAAGAACTAAGATGGCGGTAGAGTTTAGATAACTTATGTGTAACTAAGTGCGAAGAGAAAAGCAAGTTGAGGTGAAGCAACCAAACGCGAGTTGTTACAAGTATGCTAGCCCAAACGTGACAAAACTTCAAGTTGCATTTTTTCATGATCAAGCAGTACTTTTTATACATCAAGTTGATTTTCATTACACCAAGACCCTTGTGTTCTATGTCTAGTCATTTGTTTCGCTTGTCTAGTCATTTGTTTTTGATATCAAGCGCAATGTTTAAGTTGACAAAAGCAGCCATCGCAATCAAAAGTCAAAAGGGAACGCTAGAAGCACTCAGGAGAAGATTGATTTCGATCAGCTTGCGATCGATGAACGCGCTWGGTCTGGAAGCTAGTTGCAGGGCRGGAGGAGGGAGGGCGTTGAAACGGGCATGGGCTCTACTCTGCCTATCAACAATGGCGGACCGTTTGTGGAGGAAGTKCGGCTGACAAGAAGATCTTTCAAAGGTAAATTTAGGCTTGTTTATCTTTGTTTTTAGCCAAGAAAACAATTTTATTGGTGTTAGAGAACACCCAAAACAYGATAAGAGTCAAATGTAGACTAGCGAATCGATAGCGAAGTTGACATACGTTGAACAAAAATGGAACGAAATGATCGGAAATTGTGACACTTCTCCAGAGAAAAATATACACACACTGTTCTTCAGCACATTCTTTTTCACTTTTGGACCGTTAAAGGTAAAACATCTAACAATCCTCAGGTCAATTTTATAGGAATAGAAGGTGAAATCATATAGAAGGTGTACATACTAATACTAAGCGCTTCGCTAGTCTACATTTGAGATGTTAAAAAACCAATCTTGCTCAAATTTGCTCAGTCTGATTTTTTTCACAAAAGTAGAACACTATATAAACATTTCAAAAAAATATAAACTAGGTTTTGGAAAACATTGTAATAAAACCAAAAATGCCCTGCGCCCGCATTTGCTATATAAAATCTAGCGTAAACACCATGAAAAATGGTGWTCCTCCACAAACGGTCCGCCATTGTTGATAGGCAGAGTAGTGCCCATGCCCGTTTCAACGCCCTCCCTCCTCCCGCCCTGCAACTAGCTTCCAGACCTAGCGCGTTCATCGATCGCAAGCTGATCGAAATCAATCTTCTCCTGAGTGCTTCTAGCGTTCCCTTTTGACTTTTGATTGCGATGGCTGCTTTTGTCAACTTAAACATTGCGCTTGATATCAAAAACRAATGACTAGACAAGCGAAACAAATGACTAGACATAGAACACAAGGGTCTTGGTGTAATGAAAATCAACTTGATGTATAAAAAGTACTGCTTGATCATGAAAAAATGCAACTTGAAGTTTTGTCACGTTTGGGCTAGCATATACAAGTGGAAGATAATTTGCTTGCGTTGACTTGCGCTTTTGTTTGAAAGGGGTTTTTCCAAGTGCGCATGCATGCATCGCTTGGCTCAGATCAGTTGAACATACCGTACTTTGCAGAGATCGTTCAAACATGGTATCATATCCATCCACGACGCTCTGTCCATGATGCGGTGCCCAACTACTGGTTGGTGATTGAAAACCACTTAAAGTCGATCTATGAAAACTTCCTGGAAATTGAGGGTAGCCATTAATGGTGTGCGGCGTTGTATGTAAATCTGATCCTAACAACTGACAGGTATTGCACTTATYACCACTTCTATGATCAAGTTCTTGTTGTCTAATTCTTGAAACAGTTTGGACATCACTATCATTAGTGGCGGCATTGTTTCGAAGCATGTTGTTTAAGGATATCTGAAATACTCCTTCATAGCCAAACGGTCTGTTTTTCATTTCTTGGGCCAAAGTGTTGCATTTGTCACACGTAGTTTTCGAATTATTGTAAGAAGGGTTGAAACCCGTAAACATGGTAGAGAAGTCTGGACCGTGACCAGGAAATGAACCATAAAGACATTGTTCCTGGAATGTGGATGCAGATAGTATCTCTTCAGAACTGGTGCTTCTGTCAACCTGTCGATCATACCACAAATGATGCGCATTTAGATTTCTATGACAAGACTGCGGTACATCAGATCTTTTAGCTATATATTGATAAACTGTTATATTTTCTAAAGTAACCAAGCTAAATAATCTGCTAAGGATGCATGATACTTCCTATACTTAGTTTGGTAATTTTAGGGRAAAAAAAACAAATTGCAAAGCAAAAGCGCGCACTTTTAAAAGTTTACTTCCTACGAAAAAAAACTTAGGAAGTTTCCTACGTTTTTAACTTTTGAAATCAGACAACATCGGACAAAATTATCATAAACTAAGGCGGAGAAAACTGTACTAAAGATGGTTAAAGACAGGACTGCAGTTTTATATAAGTTGTTGTTATATACCTGAACTGCGTGTTGTTTTCTCTTGGTACACTTTGATTGTCTTTGATTACGATAAGRGTGCCTATTTAAGCTTCTTTGGCGTCTTGTCCCATGACTAGCATGTCTAAGCGTCCATTTGCTCATTGTACTTCTAACTTTTTTGCTCCTAGATAAATYCTACATAGAAAATGGTCAAAGATTACTATTCTTCTTTAGCTTGAAAATAGACTGAATTYTTTCCCCCATCTATCTGTAAATAAATAAGAAAGTAAATCAAAAGGTCGTGAACTAAAATTCACGGTTTTGCAATGATATTTTCATTGTGATGTCATAATATAGTTAAAACTTAAAGGCAAGTTGCATGCGCACCACAGGGAGCCCACTAAATATAATTTATTGTTTGAAGGTAAATAGCAACATTATTACCTACCTCGTACCTGGCTATGTTGAATTTAGCAAAAGAAAAAGAAAGAAAGAAACAAAGCAACGCAGGATCGTGTAAAAGATTAAAATTTTGATGAAGATTTTTCTTTCCACTCATAACTTCATGGGATCCCTTTGGTTTTCCTATACCTTGTCAGCGGTTGATCTCTGAGCGCGAATTTTTGTTTTCAAAATGGCGGATGAAGTTGTTTTTGTTGTTAGGTGAATTAGTTTTGAATTTTAGGACAATCATTTGATAAAATGATGCTGCAATGACTGCAGAAATTATCTGCAATGTTCCATTTTTTATTCTGTTGTGCTTGGCAGGGATTTCTTCATCGGGTAAGTTTGGTACAAACGAATAAAAAGTAAGAGTTTGGTTTGTACTATTAAAACATTGTTATTTTTACGAGAACTTCCTTGCTTGCTTTTCATCGTTTTTATGTAAGCTTATTGTTTTTCATCRTTAATATGTTTCTATTTGAGCTTGTTTTAACCTCGTTTTTCACTGTATCTAATCGTAAAACTAACCTCCTCCTTCTTTATTTATTTCTTCTTTGACAGCTTTCGTAGACGTGAACCATACGTCTTCTCATCCTAAAGGATTGATTGTCGTTCCTGAGAACTTACGCACGAGTACATTAAATGTTACTTTTAATGAGACTGTTGAGAATGATAATGTAAGTCAATGATTTGCAAATATATTCCATGGATACCTCTCCTATGGAGATATAAATATGCATTCAACCCTCCCCTCCCCACTTAAAATAATAATAATAATCTGTAATTTACCCTTATTGAACTATCCACAACCCTTTGGATTTCAAATTTTCCACTAGGGTAGAGGTGTATGGGGTACCATTTTTTACTGAATTACCATTTATAGACAATAAGTATGTCTTTCTCACATACTATTTATTTATTAATTATTCAGATATTATTCATTTTTTAGGTTCTTGTTGTGTGCAATATACTGGAATCTGGCAATGGGCTCACAAATATTGTACTTCAAAACACAACTGCATTGATTGGGCAAACAGAAGCTGTTATCCCATTCAGGTTAGCAGACTAAATATCGTAGAACAATATGAAATAAAAATGTATGGATGGAACAAAGGAAAGAAGGAAAAAGAGAAAACAAAATGAAAAGTAGAGAAGGAAAGGGATATTACTCCCACGCCTCAAAGTGTTAATAAAATAATGTTTTACCACTATATGTGCTGATTGYACCTAAATATACAGCGATGAAAGGAGTACCAATTGTCAACTTTATTGTGTCATATAGCAATGAAATATGAGTGTGATCGTTTTTGTTTCAGCATATTATCACCTGGCCAACCAGTCACTGTGGAGTGTTCGGCACAAAGTGAAGGGAATTCTACACAGTTTATTTTTTCAACATCTAAAGGAAAACCGGGGTAAAGATTCTTCTCTTTCAATAGATTGTACATCAGGTTATTTGTTCCAAAATGTTTCAGCAATTAAAATATCATGTAAACTGAATAGTTGCAAGTTGCTCTTGGAATTAGATTTTTTACTGCCGCTAGTCAAAATTATGAAAGGTACCTATTTTTGATTGATGGAAGGGAAAAACCCACAAATTTGAGCTTGCAGCTCATGTAATTTTATTTAAAAAAACCAGTCTAATTATCACACATGTAATATCAGGTAACTGCACACTGTTAAAAAGTATGGTAGTTTTGGTGGGAAGGTACCCAAGGCATCAGTAATGCTTCGGTTGACATCCAAGTATTTGACATGACAAAAGTTATCCCTTCACAATATTGAATGCAAGTGTAATAAGTTATTTGTGAATGTATAGGATTAATAGATACCCTTTGTAAGTAATTATTTGTGCATTTAATTATTCTATTTTGAATGCATTTTTTGCAGATATTTACAAGTAACCAAGGCACCTATTGTGACAATTTGTAGTGATCCTGTGCTTGTAGCTACTGATCGTACATGTCAAACTGTACAGGTGGAACTAAGGTATATAGATGTGGATAAAAAATCAATATATAACTTTACTGAGTAATCTTACCTCATTCATCACACACAGCCCATTATTACTGACATTTCAATTATCATCTACRTTACTCTACTTTACGGTGTTCAACTTTCCCTTTCAAAACAATATCTCCCTGTAAACCCCACATGAACTTTTGCCATGCATTTCATTATCCTGCTGTGTTTTCCAGTGTAGTTAGGCCCTTGTAGTGTAGTGGTTAACACATCAGACTAGAATGTCGAATAGACCCATTGCAGTACGTCGGAATGCAGCTCAATTTGGAGGACACAACAATAGATTTCCATTTCTGAGAAGATCGAAATTCTTTTATTTTTCTCCTCCAAATTGACCTGCTTTGATGTCACATGCAAGGAGTCTATATTGGGTTTAAATCCTACCAAGGGTATATGATATTTTTATCTTGATGTTTATTCCATTCATCACGCCAAGCGCAGCCCATTTCCACTGACATAGAATATAATAATAGAATATAATGCCTTTTTTATTTTTTATTTTTTAGTGAGGCAGTCAGTGGGCAGTTTCCAGCTGTAGTTAACTGCTCTGTCATTGGTACTAATGGTGGACCACAATTCAGATTTGAACCCACCGTCATTGATGTGGGACAAAGAGTTGCTCAGGTGAGACATATTTTAGCTGTATATTCAGGTGTCATAC
>NW_022260378.1:182550-198072 GCF_009602425.1 Actinia tenebrosa | reverse complement strand
CACCATGGCTCGCTAGATATAGTGAAACGAGAAACAACAAGCACAAAATCCAGAGAACCACGAGTAAGTTGTTGGCATTGCACCAGGAGTATGTGGATATAGTCCACAAAGTATATTCAAACGCCCAAGCTAAAGAGGTCTATCCCAATATATGTACGTTCTACTTACAAAATCGATCATACTTTATAATCATATTTTATTAACAAAATGTGCTTTCATTCATTTTCTCTACAGAATAATTGCAATTGCTCAAAGCATTCCATCTGTAAGTTCAATTTTGCACAAGAAACCCACCGATGCGAGTGCAAACCAGGATTCACGGGAAATTCGTGTGAAATTCGTGAGTTTTTTCCCATCAACTTTAATATTAGACTTTTAAAAGTCTGATAAAACTTAAACGTTTTTCTTTAGGAATACATCTTGTTCTTATTGCCTGCAATCAGTACTCATTTATTAATTATAAAAACAGATATCAATGAGTGTGCTTCTAATCCTTGTCAAAATGGAGGATCATGTCAAGACCGAGTCAACTCACACAACTGTACATGTGCTGCAGGATTTACTGGGAGCAACTGCGAAAAARGTATGTCAAAATAAAAGGCGTTTACATTTACTTACGTATGTATATATTCCCCACTTTCTGTCTACTACTTTGATTAGGAKAATGCTAATTGTATTTGAATAATTCATTATTTATATAAACTAGACCCACCAAGACCGGTCGACTCCACAAGTCAATCGTTTCACCTTTTACACTAATGCGAAATTCGTCTTTTCATTTTAAAGAAAATGCTATTTTAGGACCTAGCTCTTCTCAGGCGATGCAGGCATTAGAAARAGACAGAAAAATTCACAAGGGAATGGCACGTGAACCAATATAAATGATAGGAATATCTGCTAGAAGTTCGAAAATGAGAACATTTACCGAAGAATTATCAACAAGACAACTTGTAAAAACTAAAGACGTTTGCCTTTAATAAATCATTGTTACATTTTGCTACTAGATATCGATGATTGTGCTTCTAATCCTTGTCAAAATGGAGGATCATGTCAAGACCAAGTCAACTCATACAACTGTACATGTGCTGCAGGATTTACTGGAGCTGAATGTCAGACAGGTAAGAATTAAAATAAAAATATGAAATTTGAAGGCATTCACATGTCATGCGAAAAAGAGTATCAATGCATCAATCACGAACCTTTTTTCAAAATCAGATATCGATGATTGTGCTTCTAATCCTTGTCAAAATGGAGGATCATGTCAAGACCGAGCCAACTCACACAACTGTACATGTGCTACAGGATTTACTGGAGTCAACTGTCAGACAGGTAAGAAATGGTTTGTTACTGAAATTAATAGGTTGGTACAATTATATAAATGACAAAATATGTTTCAATCAGATATCGATGATTGTGCTTGTAATCCTTGTCAAAATGGAGGATCATGTCAAGACCGAGTCAACTCATACAACTGTACATGTGCTACAGGATTTACTGGAGTSAACTGTCAGACAGGTAAGAAATGGTTTGTTACTGAAATTAACAGGTTGGTACAATTATATAAATGACAAAATATGTTTCAATCAGATATCGATGAGTGTGCTTCTAATCCTTGTCAAAATGGAGGATCATGTCAAGACCACGTCGACTCATACAACTGTACATGTGCTGCAGGATTTACTGGAGTCAACTGTCAGACAGGTAAGAAATGGTTTGTTACTGAAATTAATAGGTTGGTACAATTATATAAATGACAAACATACGCTTCAATCAGATATCGATGATTGTGCCTCTAATCCTTGTCAAAATGGAGGATCATGTCACGACCGAGTCAACTCATACAACTGTACATGTGCTGCAGGATTTGAAGGAGTAAACTGTCAGACAGGTAAGAATTGGTTGTTACTGAGATTGATAGGCTGCTCAATTATAATAAATATATTAAGGCACTGCCTATCTAAAAGCGGAGCTCCCGATACGCAAGGCACAGGGAGCCCAATTTGAATRAATATGAAGTGAAATCAAATCGAAATGCCCTACATTGTTTTCTATGCCCGAGTATACTCTTTTTTTGCTGTAATAATGACAGGAAATATAAAGAAAAATATGTCATCAAACCTCACTTAGTTCTATATTTGCACCCTGGATGCCCCATGATGCCTTGTAATTCAAGATGGCCGCCATTTCATCGACGAGAGGTCGATGAGAGGTCGATGTTAAATTACCTCCTCCTCTACTCCTCCTCCTCTCCACCTCCTCCTCTAGATGAAATAAAAAACTGGCATACTATGTTAATAATTGCTCAACATTTGTATGTCACCTCAAATGTTTTTAATATTGAATATTAGGTAACTACGGATTTTACCTAATAAATCATATAGATGCTAAAGCTTTGTAATATTCAAATAGCAAAGAATGTTCTAAATATTGCTGTTTTTCTTTTCAGGTTCAGCTTGTCCAAACAATCTACAGTATTCGGCAGGTGGCGTATGCATGTATCAAGGTTCCAGTAACGGGCCATGGCAAGATGGCTATGCTGAGTGCAATAGCTTGTCACTTAACCTACCCTCCATCCACAGTCAGGAAATGRACGATAAGATAAGAAATTCAGTTAACAGTTGGTTATGGATAGGTTTGAGATACGTTAATAACATAAGTGAATTTGCATGGAGCGATGGTACCGCTTTAGATTACAGGAATTGGAAGGACCTCTCGTCCATTAACTCCGCAGATGGATATTGTGTGTATATGAAGCCTGAAGACAGCGGTTACTGGTTTACCAATCCTTGTTACTATGGATACAAATACATTTGCGTATAGTGCTTATACTATATAATCAATTAAGGTATGAGAACGGAGCTGTGGCTGGAAAAAAATCCTCACTTTTTAGTAACTAGTTAAATAAATAAATAAATAAAAAAATCACTTTTATTTAAGTGTCTAGTCGTTTTATCGCTTTTGCACTAAATCAATCAACTCACATGTTGATTTTTACGRAGGGAGGAAACCGGAGAACTCGGAGAAAACCCTCGTAGCATAGGAGAGAACAACACATCAAACAAACTCAATTCACATGTGGCGACCGCAGGGCTCGAACCAGCGACCCGACCCGTTGCCGGACTCACCGCGGTAAAAGACGACTTGTTAGCCGCGAACGCCACCCATGCTACCTTGTTTACGATAATATGAATCCATATTCTCGATTTCTCGGAGTTTAGTTGTTCCGTTTTCTTAGAAAACGGTGCAAAACTTTGTATCGAAGGGAGCCATTTTGTTTACTTCGTGTGTAACCCGAGGGTATTTTACTTCCCAACCACATAAGAAATTAAGTTATTTTTGTCAGCATAAAAGCAGGTTTAATTAATTTATTTTCCCCCACTTTTTTAAATAAACAGATTTGTTTTTCTATCTTTTTTGGTATTTTTAACTATAGTTATAAAGATATTTAATTCAGGTCTGAGATTTTTTGTTTTACAATACGCTTCACTTTGTTTTCCTATCAATATAAGATGGTTGATTAAATGAAAGTTATTTTCTATATTGTATAAGCCGAATAAAATATTCHTAGGYTCTGAAAGATCCATCACAATATTGTATTCGGCTAGCCATTTTATTACTTCTATCCAAAACAGTTGGGTATATCGGCACTTACACAATAAATGCTCAAGCGTTTCATCTTCTCCACATCGGAAAGTAAATGATGCTGATTCACAATAACCAAACTTCTTTAACTGAATATTTATTTACAAAATCCTATTTAGGATCTTGAATTGAAATTCCCTTGTCCGAGTGGTCTAAAGCAACTTGGAAAGGCAAAGCATAGATTTTTTCCCAATCGAGAGAACAATTTGAGTAAATTGCATTGTAAATTGCATCTCTATTGAGCTGTAGGCACCACAATTAGCTTCGAAGCGAATTCTTTATAAAAATCTTTGGAAGTAACTTTGGTTATCTCAGTTTTGACTGAATTTATAAAAACTCCCAGACTTTTGGAGTCATAAAGAGAGGCACTTAGTGTTTACCAAGATGCCCGACATAACTGAGGTCTGTGAAGGAGTCTACTGAGATCTGAAAAAGGAGTCTTCTTTCTAGATTTTTGGTTTTGAGAATTACCCAAGGTCAAAAATAATGTAAAAAGATCGAAATTAAAATCTTCACTGATTTTATGCTTCGATYTCAAAATGGGAGATGATGATTAGATATGCAAATAAAAGTCCTTTAAATTATTTGCAATTGTAATCAAATATTATGAATTAAACATTTAAGACTCAAAAAATGTTTTGAAATTTTTAATTTGCTATGCTCTTTAAAACTATAAGGTTTTTAAACACATTTAAAAAAATGTTAAGCAAAAGTTTTGTTTGTCAAGTGACCATGCAAAACCCTATAAATTCAGATAGATAACATAGTTGGTAAAGCATAGCATGCTACGTTAACATTTTTGACACGCAAATTCCACATATGCAAATTAAAGGAATAGCGGTGTAGTCCAAGTATCATTTACAAGTTCAATTCGCATGAATTGAAATTTAAGTGAGCTTTTTAAAAACAACCTACACAACTATAAAATGTGACAAGTTTACTTGTTTTTAGTCATTATTTTCTTTAAGGTCGTGCATAATAAATACTTTTAGATTTGTTGTTTTCCCCCCAAACAGTTAGGGCGCAAATAGGCGGTGGAATTGGGGTGCCTTAGCTGCCACCCAACGTTTTTTATTTTTAAGTAATTTTAAAAGTGGGGAAGCATAAGGAAAACATAGACAAGAAGATCAAAACATAGTTTATCGAAGTGAACGACCTAAGAAAGGTCTATATTCGGCTTAGCACTGTTTACTAGATGGAAGGAGAATGTTTTCAGTAAAATATGAATCTGAGATGTAGTGATCAGTTACCCGTACTTTCCAAACCGCTCCGCTGCCTATGGGGTGAGGTAAGTAAGCCTCATCCATCATTTGTTTGTAATTATTCATTTCCTTGCGTTAAATTTTTTTGGATTTACATTGAATTTGTTTTCTTTGTTGTATGTGGACTAAACTAAATAAAATAAGTAAATGTACCTTTTACAACTCTCATAATAAAAGCTGTTCGTGTAATATATCAAACACCTGCAATTTTTTATTGACACACTTAAACAACCTCTGGGCTGACCAAAGTCAGGGCACAGCTAAATTATAAATTAAACCCTGAAACAACATCTGGGCTGATCGAAGTCAGGGCATGGCTAACTTACAGATCAATCCCTGAAACAACMTCTGGGCTGATCGAAGTCAGGGYATGGCTAACTTACAGATCAATCCCTGAAACAACCTCTGGGCTGATCGAAGTCAGAGTATGGCTAATACACAAATGACAAGTGGTCAGCCAATAATTGGACAAAACAATTGTTCAAGTTAAAGACGAGGTCTATTTTAATTAACAATTGGACCCGAAGCTGAATGGTCTACGAGTCAATTGCMCATGAGGTCGAAAGCCGAATGAGCTATATTGACTTGTAGACCATGACAGCGAGAGATCTAATTGTTTTAGTCTAACCCTACTAATCGGTATAACAAAAGGATACAATTTTTTAAATTAGGTTGGAAACGAGAGTTAGCAGCCACTGTTTTGGTTTGCAAAACCGGYTATTTTCGCTACTGGTGGTTCTTCACTATTAGACCAATATAGTATCTCAGCAAGGGCGGATCCAGCCAAAATTTTAGGGGGGGGGGGGTAATTGAGTTTCTTCTCTTCCATGAATGAGTATTACACATTCCCCTTCGTAATCCAAACATCAGCACAAGTTTGTCCATCGTTGTTATCATCTCTGATGTTTTTCAGATCTTGATCCACCCATATCCTGAACTCCTTGCCTGCTGTCACTGCTAGGGGAGGTGACAACTCAGGGAATGTAAGTTCTGGGTCCATGTTGGTCACACCTGGCAACTGGTATGTCAGGTAACCGTAATGGGGGTAAGTCAGTGGGAAGTCAGGTGGTGGACTGATTCTGGTGTTACTATCATCCGTGATGTGTAGATTAAGATCCTTGTTGTCGCGTCTATAGGTAGTTCCCCAGTAGGCTTTGGTGTTTCCAGGTACCCACGATATTCCACCTCCGGACACATAAACAAGTTTGAAGTTCAAGACATGGCAAGCAACTGGGATAGTAAACCTTCCGAACTGATCGTTGTTTGAGCCAATGCACACTGCAGTACCGACTTTGAGCCATTCTACGATGCAATGAGATAACTCTTATTATGAGTTAAAACGAATTTGAAAAGCCAGATCGGAAACGAGTGTAAGCGTCCTCGTTTCGTTTAATCTGTGTTTATTTCATACTTGACATACTTTGTTATTAGTTTCATATTTCGCTTCCATTGTTTTAGACACGATTAAAAGAAAACTCAAAGGCGAAAATAGAATCGGAAAAATTCTTTAACTATTCTTATTATCCAAGATAAAGATTATGTCTCCTATAATGAAAACCAGTAAAAAATATCCAACCAAAATGCACTTCACCCTTTTCTTCGCTATTTTTTGTTTTGCGCCTTACTACTTTCCCACTTTATAGAAATGTTGACAAAAGAGTTCTACGATGAAGTTTTTTTGAAATAATGTTTCGATAAAGTTTACTCGAAAAATGAAAGATAGCTACCTTGAGAGACTCCAAAGGTGACATCAAGGCGAAGGAGACGCCCTTAACTACAACTACCGCGAAGATAATCAGAAAACCAGTTTAGAAGTGAGCCTGTAATTCCATAGGCTTTAAAAGTCTAAATACATTATCTATAAAAATATCAGAACTATTGAAAGAAAGACTAATGTGCATTCGCGCGTTTTTCTTTGAAATCAAGCGACGGAAGTGACGTAATAGTCAAGCCATGGAAACAATTGAACAGGCCAACTAGTCCAAATCAGGGGRAAAATCCATATAAGGGGCTAAAACAGTCCCAAAATCAGAGATAAAAAATGGCCCCTACCGGTATTGCCTAAATAGCCCTACTCTAAGGAGGCCACTATATGGTCAAGATTTTGGCCCCATTTTGGGGGTCAAAACCGCCCTATCCGATTTACCGTGTGCATACTGAATGTTAAAATTTTAATTCTTTACCAAGCTTGAAATGTATGATATTTATATGTAAATAATGTCAGTAAAAAAGAAAATATTCATCTTAAAAATTGATGCAAAGTTTGGTAAAATTCCAAACATATCGTTGTGACCTTTCCCTACTGTATTTACATCGACCATGCTGAATTTCGGGCTTGGTATGCATCGTTTAACTTGCAACAAAACCTTTGCMAAACATTTTAAAAATAGCTGTATAGAAATGAAGGTATCTATAGAGGCTTTCAGTTTTCCCCTGGCAAACTGCCTACTGTCATTTCTGCCATCACGTGATGGCCAAAAGCTTCTATTGCACTTAATATAACAACTATCAAGATTACCTCTGGATCTGTAGGAATCCATTTTTCCAGAGGGACGTTTAACCACTAACATCCCTCTGGATAAACAGTGAGGAAGCAATTTTAGTTTTATTTCCCCTCATTAATATTCATAAAGTACGGTCCCTCGTATAGCAATCAAAGCTGAAACCATGACTGGTTCGCATTGACCAATTAGAAATCTTATACAATGACTGTCTACTAGAAGCGGTTTATGACCTTAGCACTTGTGGAAACCATTGATTAGTCGTTGCGTATGCGTTCGCCACATCTGGAAATATTCTTACGATTTGTAATAATCTTCCAAATTTTAATTCGAATTCATACCTGTCTGACAGTCGGCCCCAGAAAACCCTGTAGCACATGTACAGTTGAATGAGTTGACTCGGTCTTGACATGATCCTCCATTTTGACAAGGATTAGAAGCACACTCATCGATATCTGATTTTAAAAAAAGGTTTGTCATTGATGTATTTTTATGTAACATACTAAATTTCGTTTTGTTTTTTGATAGTACAGTAGCCGTGCCCTGGTTTCGCCCTGGTTTCGATCAGCACAGATGTTCAATAAATAATGATTCGTCTGGCGTGTGTTTGAGTCGTTAAAATATTTTGGAATTTTGGTACTTATATATTCATTTCGATATTAACTGATTCTCACCTGTCTGACAGTCAGCCCCAGTAAATCCTGCAGGACATGTACAGCTGTATGAGTTGACTCGGTCTTGACATGATCCTCCATTTTGACAAGGATTAGAWGCACATTCATCGATATCTGATTGAAACATATGTTTGTCATTTATATAATTGTACCAACCTATTAATTTCAGTAACAACAAATTATTACCTGTCTGACATTCGGCCCCAGTAAATCCTGTAGCACATGTACATCTGTATGAGTTGACTTGGTCGTGACATGATCCTCCATTTTGACAAGGATTAGAAGCACAATCATCGATATCTAATTTAAAAAAATATAAAGAATAGTAGCCTGAAAAAAGCCACTGATAGACCCTTTGCATAATTTTACTAATCATATGCTGAAAAATACTAAGCCCCTCTCGCATTCGTTAAAAAATATGTGTTCATTGCTTATTGCGAGGCTTAGTAATTTTCTGCAGTACATAAATACAAATCTATCATGCTCAAATAGACGATTTTCAAACTAGTCGAATACTACGGTGTTGCTTGAACACAGACTGGTTTTTACAGGATAAGCCTCATTTCAGTTTCTAAATATTCACAGATACCAACCGTAAAGCAAAGAATGCACGACTTCAACAATACAATCACCTTAAAATTCCACGGAATTTGATTGGAATACATAAAGATTCAAAAATATTCATAAATAATTCCATACGAAATCGAGGCTAATACTGTGTAACAGATATATTCGAAACTGGAGTATTGTTTTGGGATCATGGCAAGGTATTCGGGCATTTGCTCCTAATTTTTGAAACTCGGTCCCAGACCCCCAAATTTTATCCCAAAATTGTAGTAAATTTAATCAAAGTGAGCAAATGTTTGAGGATAGTTCAATGAAGATAAATGGAATACGATTCGTTTAGTTTTACTTGAAGGTTTTTGTGAAGTTATTTTTCTAGATATCCGGAAAAACCCTTATCGCTTATTGATTTACATATACCTTGATGATACCTTGATGTTTCCATGGACAACCGCTACCAAAATCGGTGGAAATGTGAAAAACGATCGGCTATGACTGATGAAACTTGATTTGAATGGAGCGATTTTATATGTTTGTATAATAGGAGACCACCTGAGAAAATGCCGCGCTTGACAGGGCAATTTTTCGGTATGGACTTTAATTAAACGGGTCGCACAAGTGGGTAAAAATTCTGGCCTCCTCTTGTCCTATCTAAAACCTAAAACTACGTCTCRAAAACGCTTTTCTTGATTGCTATTATTACTTTTTGGCAGCCGGCCGCTGACATAGGCCCGCGTAAGATTTCTTAAGTAAACTGCAGATCAAAATGATCCTTTATTAGATATACATTAATCGCAGTTCACACGCGATATTTATAAGTAATACTGTCATGCTACTGGAAAATGAAAAAAATATATTTAATGAGGTTGAGCATGATGTTAGTGATGTCAGTGATGTCCCGACGCAGGCGATGAACGCATGCACAAAGACAAGCAAGTTATTGGCTCTCAGAGGCCATACACTGTAGAACTTACAATATAACATATATTTAATTCTATATGAGGCTTAGAAATAGCCGGAAAAGGTGCGGTTTTTATTTCT
Source organism: Actinia tenebrosa (assembly GCF_009602425.1). Next base: position 188,388 of record NW_022260378.1, on the reverse strand, counting down.
GGTGTTCATTTTGACAAAACCGTTTATGTTAGTGGGGGTGGGGTCTCGTGACCTCAGTGTTGTTTTAAAAGGCCTATATTAGTTAGTTGAACAAGGAAGTCATTCACGGTGTTGGAAATTGACGGCGGATTTTTCACACGTACTCAGCCAATAAGATTTGTCCATTCGGCTTGATGGAGTTAAATCTTTTTAGATTATTTTGGTATATATTTTTATGAAATTGGTTAAGAAATGAAGGCCACATTACTTTTACTCCGTTCAAGTTACCTTTCGTCCTCATCGACTATCTATGATTTCATTGAAATTAACAACACATATATTGCGTTTATAATTATAGCTTCTTAAGGTTTATGGCGTAAAAATTAACAAACTCCAAAAAGTATTTCATCCTCTTATTAGCCTTTCCGTACATCACTGGGGAATCCGGTGACAAAATAGTACTTGCTCAGCATTTTGAGCAAATCTGACATTTGTATGGACAATACTTTAATATGAAGATGCAAAATGCAGTTTACTCACTCGTTTGGCATTGCTCTCCTGTAAACCCAAGTTTACATTCACAGCGGTGCGTGTTGTCAGCAAAGTTATATCTGCATGTCGAGTCTTTGGGACAGTTGCAGGTGTTCTAAACCGCGAAAAGAAATTTACTAGAATGAAGAAAATTCTTAGCTGTCATGAGACGTCATTGTTATTAGCCGTTCGGAGGTTGAGGAATAAACTGGATCGAGTTGGCATTACGGTACATTGTGGACGCAATAGACGCCATCTTGAAAATACGTCTCCTAAAACAGCCCCACAATGCACCGTTTCCCCCCTCAACCTAGGAATAGCTAATAACGACTCTCTGAAACGCTTAATTAATTAAATAACTTTTTGCACTGCGGTTAGACTGATATTTTGCGCTGGTCGTTGGTGTTCAAAGAAATTTGTAACGTTAGAAGTGTATTGAATATGAATTAAACTGGCAATGATACTCTTACCTGAGCACTTCTGTAGATGGCACCAGGTCTTTCCACTAGATCTCCAGGATGCATAAAGTGATCCGAGTCACTCAGCTCACACATGTATTTCTCTCCACTCGCACTTGTGCCAAAGCTGTAGGAGATACAGCGATCATCCAAGAAACACTGGGATTCGCAGTGCGCATCGTTCGTGGCTCGTACGGTTTTGAAGACATGATTCGCTAGCGTCTTACCTTCCAGAGTCTCTTTAAAAACCATATCTTTGTTGCAAGTATCTGCATTGACTTAAAGGAAAAGGCAGCAAAGTATTTTACGTTTTGATTTGGCTAAAAGCTTGCGTTTACAGCAATATCACAATATCACAACATCACAACATTTTTCTTGATACTGGCGTAATTGAGAGACGGGTTTTTTCGAGATGAGACGCCTAGTAACTCACCCCTGAAATGGCATATCGCTTTGCAAAAGCTTATTTGAAATAAAAGTTTTGATAGAGTACCAACAAGACAGAGCCTTTAAAGGGCTTAATTGGCCCAATCTAAGACATTTCAAAATAGTTTTCTTTCCATTCATTAAACTATCTTAGTAATTAACAAGTATCTATCTGTAACATGCGGTATAATGCTATTGATGCGACTTACAACTTACAGCGCTTCTCAATCTCGCGCGCGAAATTGTACAATTTGCCTTCCCGACGAAGAAGGTTTTGGTGGAAGTCAACTGATCAAGTCCATTCCATGACATTCCATAGGTACATGTCCATGCAAGGGCACTAGGACACCTAAAGTGGTTTGCACAAGCGCGTTTTCAATGAAAGAGTATCAAAAATGCATGAGCCCGGAGTTGGCTAGTTGGAAGCGTTGCGTGACGACACTGAAAGCGGCTGTGGGGGAGACTAGGAGGTGGCCGCAATATTAGCTCTTTTTAAAAAAATGCTCGTACACAAATTAATCCACAATATAACAATTTATTAGCGGAGCACCATACTTAAGAAAAAAATGGTAAACCATCGAGTTGATTTTTCATGGCTTAGCTACTACGTCACTTTTGCCCGTCCGTCCGTCCGTCCGTGTACACAACAAAGGAATCCCGCTTGATGTCAAAGCAAAGCTACTCACAAATGCGGCTCTCAAATACACAGAAARAAATCGCTTTAGAACAAGTTATAGACCAAAACCAATTTWAAAAAACCTTCATGTAGTCAAAGATGGATCAAGAAGTGTTCTTCAAGAATTCGGGTGTGTGTTTTTAAGCAAACAATCCGAGTATATATATATTTTTTTGACAAGCATTGTTCTCGACAAATCAAAAAATCAAAGACTTTCTCTCAAAACCTTTTATATTTCTGTTATAAGCTTGATTTATTTTAATGCTGGAGGAAATGTAACACGGAGAGCATATTACGACAACAAGTATTCGTCCTTATAGATATAAAAATTCCAAACAAAGAGAGCTCATCTATCTCTATTGAGAAGAAAAACCACATTAAATACTTAGGAGTAATGATCGATGATAGTCTATCATGGAAACTCCACAAAACCACATTATCAGAATATTTTTCTTTGCTACACTATATGGTAAAAATACTGATAGTGCTCTTCCATTAATCAATCTTTTAGACCTTCTAACTCTAGTCAACATTTTAAAATTACAATTACTAAAATTTATTCACCAGTGGGTAACTAAGCAGCTTCCATCAATCTTTGATGATTATTTCAAAATTTCCAAGAGCATTCACAGCTATAGCACTAGATATACCTCAAACAATAACCTTCTCAAGCAAAAAGTTCAAACAAATATTGGCAAACAAACAATTAGTGCTCTAGCACCAGATCTATGGAAAGAAATTCCAAATTAGTTAAAAAATCCTTCATTTTTTTAAAACAAGGTTAAGGAGCATTTGCTGCAAAGCCAATGCCCCTCATCTTCGAATTAACTACCAAAACAATTATACATGATACAAATATTGTAAATACAATTATAAATAGAAGGCTCGTGCAATTACAAGAACTTTCAAAACATTAGTCGTGTCTATTAATTTCCAAATTGTACTCGAGATCGTGCGATTTTTTGTTTATAGTTCACTCAACAAAATTTCAGTAAAAAATGCGAAGCGACGCCGTTCATCTTCGTCTATTTGGCGGCCGATTTTCAGTCCATCGCGCGAATGAAATGCATAAAAAAGATTAGTTCTTATTAGTTTTTACAGCTTTTTTTTTTGCCTCTGTTGACATTGTTTTGGCCGTGTTTTCATATCGACTTAATTCGGTACTCCTACGCAGTACAATTAACGCTATAATTGTTTTCCTCTCGACCAATCAGAGTCGAGTAATTTTGTTGAGTGTGTTATAAGTTGCTTTACATAACCTCTTCTATATGGCTAGATTTATTTATTTATTTTGCTTCATATTATTTAGTATCGCAATTAATATATTTTGTGTATTGCTCTTGATAAAAAACAATTACAAATGACAGTGTCTAACTCGAAAACTAAGCTTTAAATTAGACACTGACATTCTAAAAAATTAACTAATAACAAAAATATGGGAAAAGAAATTAACCAGTTTTCAAGTCTGATTTTTAGCGGAGCTCCTGCGCGGGCCGAAGGCCTGCGCGAGCGGAGCCCCATACTTAAGAAAAAATGGTAAACCATCGAGTTTATTTTTCATTGCTTGGCTGACGTTACTTCCGTCCGTCCGTCCGTCCGTCCGTCCGTCCATCCGTGTACACAACACAGGAATCCCGCTTGATGTCAAAGCAAAGCTACTCACAAATGCGGCTCTCAAATGCACAGAAAAAAATCACTTTAGGACAAGTTATAGACCAAAAACAATTAAAAAAACACTTTCATGTAGTCAAAGATGGATCAAAAAGTGTTCTTAAAGAATTCAGGTGTGTGTTTTTTTAGCAAACAATCGTATATATATATATATATTTTTTTTTTGACAAGCATTTTTCTCGACGAATCGACAAATCAAAGACTTTCTCTCAAAACTTTTTATNTTGGTTGAGTTTTGGAGTTAGAAATTCAAAATCCCCGCGCTCTATAAATTGGATTGCTAAACAAAAACTTGCACAAACTTGCATAACAATACCTACCCGTCGTTTTATGGTAACGATTTAATAAACAATAGTCTGCTCGTCATTTTATGGTAACGATTTAATAAACAATGGAGGTGCCCATCACTGGCCCACCATTCCCGAAACAAAGACTTGTTCATACCGGTCAACAATAGTCTTATGACGTCAATTGGTCGTCATGGTAACCCGAAACAATACCTACCCGTCGTTTTATGCTAATGATCGATGAATAATTAATGTTCTCCGTCCTTCCCCGTCCTTCCCCGTCCCCTTCCCCGTCCAAAAAAAGGGTTGTGCCATGCGGCCTATACTACTTAGGGCTGACGTCATTCTTAGGGTTGATCCACGATACRCCCTGATCCACCCATTCCAGAACCCTCATTCTGTATACTACTAAGACTATATTTCCGACTATTACTCTTTAACGATATCAGATATTGGATAGCCTTGTAATTGATAAGTACTAATCAATGCGATATTTTATGCCTAACCAATGAAGCGTGACAAGTAATATATAGGCGTGATATGACAAAATTTGCTCTCTTGAAAGACAAGACGAGCAGCCGCATTCTGAAGCCTCTGAAGCCTTCGAAGCTGACACTCTGGTAGACCGTAAAAAAGACTATTACCATAATCAAGGCGCCTGGGTATACAAGCGTGAATAAAGTCTCTGTGCATTCCCTGCAAAGATATACTTTCTAATCCTTCTTATGTTATAAAAGTAATAAAATGTAGCAGAACATGTTTTCGTTATGTGGTCGCCCATAGGTAAATTTGAATCTAACCACACACCTAGATTGCGTACATATAATAATAGATAATAATAGGAAAAAAATCAGTGTCTTACCTGTCTGACAGTCGGCCCCAGTAAATCCTGCAGGACATATACAGTTGTATGAGTTGACTCGGTCTTGACATGATCCTCCATTTTGACAAGGATTAGATGCACACTCATCGATATCTAATAAAAATGAAACGAAGACCAAGTGTCAGACAATGTGTTATTAAAAAAGATAAAAAATTCCAAAGGAGGGTCAAACCACTACCAAACGAAATACCAATAACATTATACAATTATACAATTATGAGAATATGTAGACCGCATGGCACTAATGAAATACATGAAGATAATAGAAATATAGATAAGTTATAGTGCTTGGGAACGAGGTTATTCCGGGCGAAAGCCTTTGGAATTAAATTCGGAAAAATTAATCTCCGACCTCGCTGGGAATCGATCCCACGACCTTCGGAACTGTACTACCGATGCTCTACCAGCTGAGCTAGAGGTCAGACTGAGAGCAGGACGGGGTGAAATAGATGTTAGGTAGCGGTAATTATGATGCAAAGATGAGAATATGTAGACCGCATGGCACTAATGAAATACATGAAGATCTAGCAACCAATCAAACAACAAACCAGCCGACCAGCCCGCATTTAGTATAGGTATATCCAGTGAAAAAAGTTAATATTCTTTAAATCACTTACTCGTTTCACAGTTTTGTCCAGTAAATCCGGCTTCGCATTCGCAGTGATGAGTATTTTCAACAAAGTTATATCTGCATATGGATTTTCTAGGACAGTTGCAAGTATTCTTGGAGAAAAAGTAGACATTCATTTCAGAGTTTTCAAAAGAGTTTCGCTAAAACTTACTAAAAAACTTACTACAATTCTCCTATCCAATTTGAATCTTACGGCAACAGACTTCCGTTAACCAACTGTTATAAAACGTGTGGTGTGGTGTAGTGTGGTGTGGTGTGGTGTGGTGTGGTGTGGTGTGGTGTGGTGTGGTGTGGTG
>NW_022260378.1:144721-155902 GCF_009602425.1 Actinia tenebrosa | reverse complement strand
TTTGTGTATATTTCATTTGTGTATATTTCATTTGTGTATATTTCATTTGTGTATATTTCATTTGTGTATATTTCATTTGTGTTATATTTTGCGCTATTTGCTGAGCGAAAGAGTGACACATTTGCATTTTCAGGCTCCTAACAAAAAATCGTTTCTAAGCTACGTGTAGTCTCCAACTACGTAAATATATACCCCAACATGCGTCATTTTACTCCCAGGATTGCACGGTGATCATCATTTATTGTGTACTTATTTTGGCTGTTTTATGCTGTTTTATTAACTGGCAAACTTTCAAAAAATTAATATTCATTCTTCGACTTTATTATGGGGCATGTTGGATTGCAAGGCATTATGGGGTATCCAGGAAACAAACACAGCTGAAATAAGATGGCTGATAAGGTTATCGATGTGTGTCATGCATTTTTTGCCGTAATAATGACAGGAGATATAAAGAAAAATATGTCATCAAACCTCATCACATTAGTTAATTATTTGCCCCTTGGATGCCCCATGATGCCTTGTAGTCCACACATTAAACTTATTCCCCATATCAGAGAACATTTGCTCGAGCTGGCGTTTAGTCTCCCTCGGCCACAAAATTCCTTCTGCTCATGCGTAAACATGGCGTCCAAAAATAGAGAGAAGGGCACCAAAACGCTATATTTAAGAGATTTCTTCTTTTCTTCGTTCTTCCAAAATCCAGATAATTTCAACGACAAAAGATCAAAAGTTGTATCCTGTTGTAGTAACAGACCTGTACTGATGCTTTGAGAATTCCAATTTTTTTTCTGATCAATTTGACGAAAAAAAAAAAAAAAAAAAAAAAAAAAAGGTATTGAAGCATTTTCCAAATTCCTATTGCTGAAAAAAAAGCCTCTCTATTTCTTCCAAACTAAAAATTAAGAGCTTGTTGCAAGGACATGGAAAGCATAGGCCTTTTCCTACTGATAAGTGAAGTTTGAAGTAAAAGTAAGCAAAATATCTTTTGTTTCTTCGGTTAGAAGTGGGAAGTTCATAAAGTGATTGTTTACGTTTCAATTAGTTTTTCTTCTATCGGAAGTTCCTAAAACTCCTTTCTGTTTGTTGGCCAAATCATCAGTTAATTTAGGATTTGAATGGACTAAGCAAGGGCCCTAGGACACCGAATGTGGTTGGATTTCTATAGGTTTTTTTTTTCCTTTCGAATATTTGAATTAAATTAACGTTATACTGGTTTACTTATCTTGTGTCCGTGTTCCTTCGTTCGCTGTTGTAATGCAGACGTTTTCATTCCAAAGGTCAAACGGTTTGAATAGCCTATGAGCGTTACTTCTTTAACGGCCGTTCCGTACTTGACTCTGTTTGTACTATACCAACAACAACAACGCGCCCGCGCGATGCTCCTTACGTCAGCAATATTCAACCGTCCAGAGTTAATATGGTTAATCAAATCCACCTTAAGTTCCATATATATGTCGCGTTGTTGTTGGTACCAGCAGAGTCAAATACGGAACGGTCGTGTTGGGCACCAACTCTAAGAGTGGACTCGTAAAAAAATCATTGAAAATTTCTCCGGAAAGGAACTACATTTAACTTAACTTAGATATTATTAATTAAACTACATTCAACTATTTCTTCAATTGTTATTTGGTCGAACTATCACAAAATGCCAGTATTATCTTGAATCTATAAAATGACTCTAAAACTGTTTTCTTTTTCACATAATAGCAACAGCCAAAGCCAGTTATGAGTATTGGACAACTCAAGCTGAAGCTGTGAAGTTTTTCAACTTTTCAAACTGTTGTAGAAGTTTATGTATTTTATTAAACATGGAGAACTTTGCTTAGCCTTAAGACCTCCAACTTTTGAAAATATCATCAGAAATACCGTAAATTTTCGGTATCGGAAGATGCAGCTGGAGCTCTGTACACTACGACGGTCTGAAGCAAATGAGCACATTTTACGTTTTCACCCATCATGCTTTGCGAACCCGTGTCACACACCACCTGCTATTACACTAGAAATTCAATTACGGTGAAGGCAGACTCACCTTTACCACGCTCTTCTTTTTTAATAAAAAACAATAAAGGTTTTAGGCTTTAAAATTACATTCTATTTATTGAAAACTCCGACAAATAAAAAGCGAAATAGTTAATAATTTTAAAGCATCATTTTCGACAATAGAAAATAAATCACACAAAAGTCATATAAGCTTCATATAAGCTTACAAAAAATTTATCAGTCATTTTAGGTCATGGACAAATTTTAAATCATATTTACAATTTAAGTCTTACTTGTTGATACTGCATGCAAACGAAGGTGGTTTACGAGAATTCGTTGAAGAGCTTCCATTTCAGCCATCAAAATCCTCTCCACAATAATAAATAAGAGACAAAGACCTACAACTTCAATTGATGTTTGCCCTATCAAAAATGATTGAAATTTCATACCAAAGTGAAGGAAATTTTACGCTGAATTCGATTCTGTCGGTAAAAATAGACTTGAGTATGCGTATAAGAGGTTAGACACAGGGCTCCCAGCTCGCCATCCAAATAAAGGTCACGTTCTCTCGTAATATTATCCATAGTATTGTATTTTGAACGAGCTTTATAAGCTCTTGGACGATACGTGTTTAAATAAGTTATTGATTGATTGATTGATTGAAAATTTTAAATATTTGCTCTATCGCTTTGAAAATTTCTAATAAAACTAGTATTATAGTATAAGTAAAATTTTTTTTCCCACTGAAGTGTGGAGTAAAATAGCAATATGCTGCAATTTCCATGGAAATTTAATAGGGGGCGCGCGCTCCGTGACATTTGTTAAAGGCTTTTGTTACGGATAATTTCGATATGATGTTTTGACGTGTATATTAAATTATACTTTGAAGCGGTACAGATGGTAGTAGATACAAATACATATTAATATTGATATATTTTACAGATATCAATGAGTGTGCTCCTAATCCTTGTCAAAATGGAGGATCATGTCAAGACCACGGCAACTCATACAACTGTACATGTGCTGCAGGATTTACTGGGACTGACTGTCAGACAGGTAAATGAAAACGGTTAATATTAAGATTAATAGATTGGTACAAATATATTAATGACAAATATATCTTTCACCAGATATTGATGAGTGTGCTTCTAATCCTTGTCAAAATGGAGGATCATGTCGAGATCGAGTCAACTCATACAACTGTACATGTGATGCAGGATTTACTGGGGTCAACTGTCAGACAGGTAAGAATTGGTTCGTTACTGAAATTAACAGGTTGGTACAAATATATAAATGACAAATATATCTTTCACCAGATATCGATGAGTGTGCTTCTAATCCTTGTCAAAATGGAGGATCATGTCAAGACCACGTCAACTCATACAACTGTACATGTGCTGCAGGATTTACTGGGGCCGAATGTCAGACAGGTAAGGATTGGTTATTACTGAATTAACAGCTTGGTACAATTATATAAATGACAAACATATGTTTTAATCAGATATCGATGAGTGTGCTTCTAATCCTTGTCAAAATGGAGGATCATGTCAAGACCGAGTCAACTCATACAACTGTGCATGTGCTGCAGAGTTTGTAGGAGAGCACTGCGAGCTAGCTATAGGTAAGATCAAGCTAGTGGCTTTTCCATTATTTTTTAACCCAACACTCCCCCGGTTATTGATACCACTTGAGGAATTGACTTGTCTTATTGAGATCTTGTCTAACGGCAGCGTAGTCTATCCATCCACATTGCCAAAAAAATGCCTTTATAAATATCAAGGAATGAGTAGGACGAATTCACATATCTTTAATAAGCGACAAATACGAAACGGAATTGTTTTATTTCTTCTGCGTTTCTTTATATAGGGATATGCCGACGCATTCTAAATAAATCGTAGTATAGAATTAAAAAAACATATAAATCTAATAACATATAAGAAAAAACTACTCCATTCTGATTGGCTTAGAGCAGTGTTGTTAAAACGTACTACAGTGCAGAAAAGTGTAATACAGTGCCGAAAAGTGTAATTCTCGACTTTCACATCCCCATAATCCTTTGCGTCTTTGGGGGGTAAGCAGAGGGTAAAACCACAACTTATTTTGCTGAAGGCTGATCAGACAATGTTGAAAATACCTTGTTTGGTATTCAAAGATAAAATAAAGAAGTAAAAAAAACAGAAAAAGATAGAAGCTTGAAGACGTTTAAAGTAAATTTTAAAAATTTTTTCGTAAGTCAATACATTTTCTGTAAGACTGAAACACTTCATGATCTGTACACGCAAAAATAACTTGGAATAAACTGATTATCAGTATTGTACAGATAAAAGCAGGTATAGTATAAATTCAATTAAGAAACCTTTCAATTTGGGACAGTTTTTTGATTGGTTGCCCCCCAAAAACGTAAGGCATTATGGGGATGACGAAATTCTCGCTTTTGATTGGATAATAAACAATAGAAATTGATTTTAATTAGCCAATAAGATGACAAATTTTTAGGACGAAAAATTTGAGGGAAATTTAGCAAATCGAGGAGAAAAAAATGGCAGCCATCTTATCATAAGGAAAAGTAAATAAAATATTTTACGGATTACTTAACAAATAGATCAGGCTTAGGTCTGTTCTGTTCTTTGATAAAATACGACTGGAGTCGTAGGACGCGAAAAAAGTTATATAAATCACGAGCCGTAGGCGTATTCGCTTTATGTAATAGATTTTTGCGAGAAAAGTAGCGTAAAAAAAGGTTTGTTTACAAAAAGAAAGCGCGTCTGTCGTCAAACTCACATAAACAAATTTGATCTATGCGATGATTGGCTAAAAAYGCGACCTATGGCTATCTGATTGGTCCAGTTTTGACAGGTAATGACAGCTCTGTGCAGGCTGGCATACAACTGGTTTATCGCATTTGTAGAACAAGAAAGGAAAATTGCTTGTAAATTTTAGCAAAAAAGCCAAAAAAAAAAACAAGCATTTAACTGCTAGAAGAAATGAAAATTCAAATACTGAAGAGTTTGAAAAACGTTTTCAAAGTTCAGATCGTTAAATGGACATTTAACCTGTACAAACACTCAAGAAAACCAGCTTATGAACACTTTGAATGTAGAAGGAGCCGAGAGACTGAAAAATATCTTGATCTTCGATCGAAACTGGAAGAAAGCTAGCAGTGCAGTAGTTATTGGAAAACTGGTTTTTTAGTTGTCCCTGAACTATAAGTGAAAACGTGTGCCACTTGTCGTAGTATTTTCTACTCGTAGTTTCGGGCTATTGGAAAACAAATTACGGTAACACAAAATTACCGTAGGTGAGCGTAAAATTGACGATGCTAGTTTGTAATGAGTAAGTTTAATGTTGCACCGTGTGTCAGCACCTTTAAGGTGCTGACACAAGGCGAAACATTGCACGCAACATTGCAAGCAACAAATTTGAACCGGGGTGACACACATTGCAACAAAATCACGCAACATCGCTTGTGTCAGCCTGATATGTTAAGATGTATGGTCAGAAGTTATAAATTTGGTGCAAGCTGATTGGCTGGAAATTTCAAAATGTTGCAGGTAATGTTGCAGCCATGTTCATATGATGAAATTTGTTGCGCGCAATGTTGCAAGAGTAGAGCGCGATTCAACTTCAGATTTGTTGCATGCAACATGTTTGGGGTAGACACACTTTGCAACAAGACACACCCTGCATGCAATGTTGCATGCAATGTTGCACCGTGTGTCAGCACCATGCACCTTAAATTTCTTACAATAGATTTGTTCATTCTCGTTAGACTATAAAAAATGTTGAAAATTATTTTTTTGACTTTTCTAACACCATCACACGGGTCAAACAAAAAGCTTCTAGTTTAGCGAAATAAGGTCATTGTATAGTCGCAGCACAAACGAAAGACAGCTTTACTCGTCGAAATGTATGTAGAACCAATCAAATGTGCTTCAAAACGACATATTTTCCTTTTTTAGAGGAAAGACATATTTTTTAATAAAAAGAAATAAATATTTATAAAGTTAAATGTCAAAATGCTTTAAATTGAAAAAGCCGAATTCCTGTGACGTCACTTCTATGATTAATTTTGTATAGAAAACATGGTTTTGACGTCATATTTATGTTTCTATGCTCTGATAATACATAGCTTTTCAGCCAATCATAGCGCGCGTTCGTGAAAATCTATTATATGATATCAAACAAATAAAAAACAGAAAAAAAAAAAAAAAAAAAAAAAAAAAAAAAAAAAAAAAAAAAAAAAAAAAAACGCAAGTAAAAGTACAGAAATATTGAAAACAATATTGTGAAAAATATTGTGAAAAATTCACGATGTGCCTTGGAATTCGATACACTTCTGAGCATCCGTTTCATCGGGATTAGTGATAATCAAGCGCCTTGCAAATCGTTCAAAAGATCTCTCCTATTACGTATTGTGGTGGTGTCGTTTGCAAAACTTGCTCGTGCAACCACATGAGTGAAAACCCTTTGCGATACAAATAACAATGAAACAGCCGCCATGTTGGTTGATCTAACAAGAGAAGCTAATGAGGAATGCTTTGTTATCGTCAACCAAGATGGTGGTTATGACGTAACACTAAGTAACACTAAGTTAATTCTAACTAACGTAAGAATATTGATGCAACCTATATACAATAAGAAATATATGCCAGAACATTTTTTATTTATTTTAAAAGTGTACAACTTAATTTTAAGCTTACAAGTCCAACAAGTCTAAAAATGCGACATGGCTATCTCACAAATTGAGTTTTAATTTAGTGTGCTAGATCTTGTGGAGGGAGGGAAAATGGGGAACCTCTGAGAAAAGGCTCAAATAAAGGGAGAGACCTAATAATTAAACTAGAACTAAAGTCAGTTTATTTATTAAATCTTAGAATGGCTTAAAGTTGGTAGCGCAGTGTGCATTGGATCAAAAAATGACCAGTTCGGAAATTTTACTATCCCAGTTGCTTGCCATGTCTTGAACTTCAAACTTGTTTATGTGTCTGGAGGTGGGATAACATGGACAACTGGAAACACCAAAGCCTACTGGGGAACTACCAATAGAAGGAACAATAAAGATCTTAATTTACACATCACTGATGCCGACAACAATAGAATCAGTCCACCACCTGACTTCCCACTGACTTATGCTAAGCTCGGTTTCCTGATATACCAGTTGCCAGGTGTGACCAACATGGACCCAGACCTTACATTCCCCGAGTTGTCACCTCCCCTAGCAGTGACAGCAGGCAAGGAGTTCAGGATATGGGTGGATCAAGATCTGAACAACGAATGGGAAAATGACAACGAGGGACAAACTTGTGCTGATGTTTGGATTAAGAAATATTAAAACTACTCTCTGCCAGAACTATTCAGTTATTCATTTGGTACAGCGGTTGATGATCATGAAAACTAGATTTCTTGACCAGGACAAAATGTACAATTTCAGTTTATGTATTCAATTCTATTTTATCATTGAAATACACAAGTTCCATTTCGCTTCCTGTGGCTTCATGTATTTATGTTGATGACTTTCCACATTGAAGCAGGAACCAGACAAAGTGGTATAGAAAGTCCAACTGTGTTCAATTGGTTCTTTGATTGGGTACTTAAGGTAGCTGCACATGAAATCGATCAACGTTTCCCTGACCAGATGCGTGTGGGGCCAGGAGATGCGGGCCACCAGATGTAGGTGGCACGTGCTAACCTTACTTGAATGCTTGCCATCAACGAAACACTGGGCGCATGAATGGAACTGAAATGATTAAATGGCTACTATATGCAGATGATGTTGCAATTTTCTCAAAGGATCTTTCTAACTTACAGGCTATTTTGGATATTGTATACACAACCTGTTCTAGATATGGTCTACAGATTAGCTTCAAGTAAACAAAAACACAAGTTTTCAATGACTTAGAACTCATGAACGAAAGAAGTCTACTGAACATTTCTGCGAACGATATTGAGAATGTTAAGGAATTTAAATATCTGGGACATATGTTTTACAGCGACCCAAAAGATTCTTTTGTTGACAACAGAATTATCAGTGCAACTGGCAAATTTTACGATCTAAAGATTGTTCTCATAGACAATAAAGTGTCCATGAAAACTAGAAATGATTCCAGAACGTTATTTAACTTCGACCACTTCAAGTTGTGCTGTACTTCAGCTAGGATAGCGCTATCCGACGGATAAATCGTATCCAGTGGATAAATTCATTGGATAACAGCATCGACTTATCACTCCATAAGGATTTATCCATCGGATAGCGCTATCCAGGCTTTGTATAACCGGGTCCTGTACTTCAACTTGGTGGGTGCAATATTATGTACTGATCAAGTTTTATTTCAGCAAATGACAGAGCTGCCGTTTATTGACAGCTACGTTACTAAGCATCCAGCTGAGCATTAATCTCTCAATATCAAACACACTATATTCAACACTTATATTTCACCTTTAGCATCTATGGATGGTGGAAGAACTGTATCAAACATAATGTACGTCACGCGATAATGCAACAAAATAAAAATAGCAAGAATCTAACACACCATATTCAACACTCATATTTAACATCTGGCATCTATGCATGGTAGAAGAATTATGACAAACATGACGTAGGTCACGTGGTAATGCAACGAAATAAAAATAGCAACAATCAAACAGACCATATTTAACACTTATATTTAACATATATTTGCTTTTATGTTAAGAAAAATTTCAAACCCGACAATGATGACTGGACGAGATTTCCGAACAACAATTCTCATAATATATTTGGAAATAGTATAACTTTTAATAAATTGAAAATCCCGTGCAGTCCGAATTGGAGGCTTTGGAATAACTTTAAATGCTCATTAATCATTCACGAGGAATTTTGGAATAAATTTATTTCAAATTTCTGGCTTTGAAATATTACTATAGTTCTTGTATAAACTATGAAACTTAAAACCGGGAGGGTTTTGAATTCACTAGGCAAGATACGGGTGTGAAGAAAAAATCTGAAGTTGTTGAAGTTTTTGAGGCATCAAAGTGGTCTGCAATTAATAAGAAAAAAAAAGTCATAAGCTAATATTGAGGAATCTGTCGTGTGTTTAAGCTGGAGCTAAATGAATAAACACAAACGTTGCGCATGCGTCTATAGTTATGAACGTCATATCCTTATCCGTTTACGCATCCCGCACGGATAATTAATTTTGACCGAGAAATAGAGTGTAGTTGCAAACGCATTGTTGGTGGTCTGACTTCGACAACACTATTAAAAATTGATACATAACTCTTACTCCCATGTTATCTGTGTTTATTAAGTGTTTGTTTCCGAGTAACTTAATCTTTCGTTCGGGCAAAACTCTTCATTTTGACAATAAATCAAAGAAGTTTTCTTTACCGGGTACTAATTCAGACAGAATATCAAAACAACGTACATCTTTCTTTAGGTTTAAGAATCGAAAACTAGACTGATTAACCGTGATGGATGTACAGAAAGGCAGGCTTTTATGCCAAAGTTCTCGTTACATTGTATTATAACCTGTTTTCCTTAACTACAATCAAATATCAGTTTCTTATTTCACGGATTCAATTACGTTGGCACCACTCGTCGGCGAGCTTTGAAATCATGAGCATAGTTTTCCTTAATACTGGGCTAACTGATGTTAAATGAAATTGAGTAAAAACAGCGTGTGTTAAAGAATAAAAACACATTGTTTTATAACCAATAACTGATTTCATGCAGATTGAGGTAGATAGGTTACTAACATCCATTTAAGACAGTCATCAGGTGGGCTTTGTGGCCTAGAGAGCAGGATGGGAATAACTGTGCCCGAGGTCTTGAATATACGAACCGAAGCCGTTTGAAATATTTAAAACACTAACTTGCGATCAAAGTAAAAGCCGTAAACTAATATTAGAAAATAAACTGAAAATCGAGCTTTTGTATAGCAGTTTCTTATTTCAGGGATTCTTACGTTGGTCCCACTCGTCGGGGAGCTTTGAAATCATGAGCAAAGTTTTACTTAATACTGGGCTGATGTTATGAAATTGAGTAAAAACAGCGTGTGTTAAAGRATAAAAACACATTTCTTATAACCAAAAACTGATTTCATGCAGATTGAGGTAGATAGGTTACTAACATCAATTTAAAACAGTCATCAGGTAGTAGCTTTGTGGCCAAGAGAGCGGGGTGTTGAAAACCTGTGCCCGAGATCTTGAATATACGGACCGAAGCCGTTTGAAGTACATAAAACACTAGCTTGCGATCAAAGTAAAAGCCGTAAACTGATAATAGAAAATGAATGGAAATTTTTGAAAGTTGAGCTTTAGTATAGCAATATTTATTTGGCTTTCCAATGTAAAAATTGTATGGCGCCAAGATGTTTGTAGTCCAAATATGCGTTGCAAGAAGAGAGATCAAGCAAGAAAAACTTTTGGAAACGACTTGAAATTGATAGCCCAAGTTGATAGCGAAAAATGCTCAGGTAGATAGTAGTAGTACTTCTACCAGACCAGAAAAGCAGGCATTCTAAGGTCCTAAAAAATCTTTATTAAAAGATTTCAAGGAATAAACTAGACAGAACGGGCGCGGATACACTCAGTTTAGAAACTTCGTCAACACTATTGAAAATTTAAACACAGATAGCATGGGATGGGGGAAAAGAGTTATGTATCAATTTTTAATTTTATTAAGTGTTTGTTTCCGAGTAACGTAAATAATCTTTCGTTTGGGCAAAACTCTTTATTATCAAAGAAGTGTCCTTTTCCGAGGATAATTCATAAAGAACTTTTTGAAAAAAAAAGACACATCTTTCAGTAGGCTTAAAAATGGAAGACGGTTGATAAACCGGGATGCATATAACGGAAAGGTTACCTGGCTGATTTATTTATTCAACAATCTTTTTCCCTTACACGGACCATGAGATATATGAGGGGGAGGGGTGAAGTGGGAGATTGCGTAAATATCCCCAAAAAATATCGATGAAACACTTCGCCTAGGGATAAAATAATATAATGTACAACCTCTCCTTTCAGAAAAGAAATATCGAGGAAACACCAAATTAAATGCATGAAGGGCTTTTTAAAGAAAATATCGTGCAACATAAAAACCTGTAACCCCCTCCTTTCAATTATCTAGTTTTCAGTCCTTAGCTACAAGCAAATATTTTTCTCATTCCAACGATTCTTACTTTTGTCCCACTCGTCGGCGAGCTTTGACATTGTTAACCGAAT
>NW_022260378.1:99504-110972 GCF_009602425.1 Actinia tenebrosa | reverse complement strand
ACGGACGGAAGTGACGTCAGCCAAGCCATGAAAAATCAACTCGAATGCTTTACCATTTTTTGGTGTGGTGCTCCACTAATAATATATCTCCAGCTAATTTTCTCTCTTTTGCTACCAAAACATTAATTTTTTTACTTTTCAATGCGGTAATAATACGTTTCATATAAAAAAATAAAACTCTTCATGGATAACCAAACATCGTTACGTAAAAGAAGTAAAAGCAAGCTTGTAATTTGCTCACCTTTTTTAACCAGTGTTTAAGTCTGTTTTATAGTGTTAATTTGTTCTTAGAAAGTTCGGAAATCTCCAAAATCTGGATTTTAATGAAAGATCCAAGGAAAATTTCACTAAACTTGATATTTTATTGGATTATCTGTAGTTATCTTTCGTTTTTCAAAAAAAAACAACCATGAATTCAAAATGTAAAACAGTCGGCCATACATGGAAAAATTTGTCGAAGAATTTCGCCAGCACAAAACTACCCTCTGGGGTGGCTGGTGGTGGGTTGTGTGCATGTGACAAAATTTCTAAGTTGGAGAGTAGTACTAAGGTCGAAAACAAAGATTTGTGCGAGAAACAATGTAGTGCATTTCGATTTCATTTTTTCACTTCATGCTTTTTGCTATGGGGGACATTATCTTCATCTCGAAGAACAAGAAAAAAGTGAAGATTTTTTGCCCGATTTTATTTTCATCTTTCAGTTTTATCTAAATTGGGCTCTCTATTCTTATTGGGGAGCTCCGCTTCAAGTGAATTCGGGAGAGGTCTATCCCATGGATGGCTTAATGTAATTTGGAGGGKTTTTTTTTGCGTTTATTGCTGTTTTTAATGTATTCATCTTTTAGTCAATGCAGATGCTTGTGGAAAAGATATGGTTTTTAAAGAGACTCTTGAAGGTAAGACGCTGGCCAATCACGTCTTTAAAACCGTACGAGCTACGAACGATGCGCACTGCGAATCCCAGTGTTTCTTGGATGATCGCTGTATATCCTACAGCTTTGGTACAAGTGCGAGTGGAGAGAAACACATGTGTGAGCTGAGTGACTCGGATCACTTTATGCATCCAGAAGATCTAGTGCACAGACCTGGTGTCATCTACAGAAGTGCTCAGGTGAGCCGGGGTTTTGTTTGCCAGTTTAATTCCTATCCAATACACTTCAAACGTTACAATTTCTTTGAAAACCAGCGCAAACAATCAGTCTCACGCCGGTAAAAGAAGTTGAAAGTTCACTTCCTCTTAACATTAGAATATTAAGTTAGCTTATTTAATAAGATGTGACAGCTCTGACCTAAATTTGCGACCCCCATATTTTATTTGCACACTTATTTCAATTATATCATGTTGAAGTTTCTTCATGCAAAATTAAAAACCTCTGACCAGAGAATCTTTCTGAAACATGTTTTTGTTTTCTTGAAATTTAATTCACCTCACCAATTAATTCCAACATTGAATAGCTTTCGTGAAATTGAACCGTGAAGGTATATTAGCTTTCTGAGGTTGAGAAAAAAACTGGGCCGACTTGGCATTGCGGTACATTGTGAGGCTGTTTTAGGAGACGTATTTTCAAGATGGCGTCTATTGCGCCCCCTAAAACATAACCACAATGTACCGTAATGCCAACTCGATCCAGTTTCTTCCTCAACCTCCAAACGACTAATAGAAATGACGTCTCATTACAGCCAAGAATTTTCTTCATTGTAGTAAATTTCTTTTCATGATTTAGAACACCTGCGACTGTCCTAAAAACTCGACATGCAGATATAACTTTGCTGACAATACGCATCGCTGTGAATGTCTACCTGGATTTACTGGGGATCGATGCCAAACGAGTAAGTAAACTGTCTCCATATTGCACCATCGGATAAAATAGATGATATATTGTACGGTCCACAATGTATGGAATGTGGGAGCCAATGACTTGCTTGCCTTTGCGCATACCAGGGCGCCCTCCCTCCTCCCGCCCTGCGCATACGTTCATCGCCTGCACTCGTCGGGACATCACTGACATCACTAATATAACTTTCTCAGTCTCATTCAATAACTGTTTAATCTGGCAGTGCAATTACAGTATTAACTCATAAGTACCCATGAACTGCGATGAATGAGCTTCTTATGAAGGATGTGATCTGCAGTTTACTTTTAAAATTTTATGTGAGCGGCCAACTGCAAAAAAGTAATAGCAGCCCTCAGGAAAAACGTTTTTGAGAAGTAGTTTTAGGTTAAAGGACTCGTACAGGTCACAGTGTTTTTACTGCCTTGTGCGGCGCGTTCAAATAAAATCTCAAAAAGTCAGTTGCCATGCAGTCGCTACCAAAAAAATTTGTGCATGATAGTCTGTCTAAATTTCTAATGATATGCAGAAAAGTACTAAACCTTTGAATGACGCAATGAAACATGAATGGTTTATAAGCGCATTGATTTTTATTATTTGTTATTTATTTTTTTAATATCGAATGCACGGCTTAATTTTCAGCATATGATTAGTACAATTTTGCAAAGGGCCTATCAGCGTCTGTTTAATTTTCGGGCTTCATTTCCTTATATTTTTTACATCAGATATCGATGATTGTGCGTCTAATCCTTGTCAAAATGGAGCATCATGTCAAGACCGAGTCAACTCATACAAYTGTACATGTGCTACAGGATTTTCTGGGATAAACTGTCAGACAGGTGAATTCGAATCAATATTTGAAGATATTCGCGAAAGAAAGTACAAATTTATCAATAACAAAACATTTATTTCAAAACCAGATGTCGATGAGTGTACTTCTAATCCTTGTCAAAATGGAGCATCATGTCAAGACCGAGTCAACTCATACAACTGTACATGTCCTGCAGGATTTACTGGGGCCGACTGTGGTGAGAATTGTTCAATTATTCAAAATATTTCTTTGGTAAATTTTGGCGTAAATTATTTTGTCAGTAAGAATTTGTTTTTGTTTTCCTTTTTGTTTTGATATTATGTTTTGACATATGTTCTAATGTTTTTATACATATTTTACATGGTAGATATTGATATTTTTTAGTTTTAATTGTTAGGAGGACTACGAGTTTATTAGTACCTTAGGACTGTTTAGTATTACCCTCAATAAATAAAGGCTTTATTGTTGTTATTATTATAAGAAATAACATGGCACTGAGGGATATTAGGGATTAAATGTCCCCGAAGCCGAGGGAGGTTTACTGGAAGTCTCGGGACTTTTACTAAACCTCCGGAGGCTGAGGAGGCATTTAATCCCTAATATCCCGAAGATGCCATGGTATTACTTTGTAATACCATGATTTCCGAGGAAGTAAAAGAACGTAGAATGACTTGAAAACTAATTTAGAGTGGTTTTCATAAACCCGTGAAACAAAGTGTAACTAATAAAGTGTAATAGTCAAATTACAAATGTACTGCTTGTCTTTTTTCAATAGTTAGTATTATTTTAATAATCTGGCCCGCCTAGACTAGCATAGCTAAATGCGGGTCAAGATTTATGCATGTAATTTATGTTATTTAAAAATTGTAATAAAATGTATGTATGTATGTCTCAGCATGTGAAGAGTATGAAGAGAAGACAGAGAAATTGAGCACGGGAGTTAATTTGGGAGGAGTTTTGCAAGGAGCAACTTTAAACAATGTCACAATCACTATCAAGGTTAATACGCATGCGCAATAAAAAAAAAAGTCTGTTTAACACTAAATARGACAGAAGTATATATTACAATCATTTCTTCTGTGTGAATTATTAGTAAATAAATAAACGCAAAAACCAAAAATTGATCTAGTGTGTATGTTTAATCAAGCGCATATAGCAATTCCTCTATCCCACACTGAATAGTTACCTCACCAGGATGAGATACTATCTAATTAGCACTGTATATGATTTGGAACCGGGTCTTTTAGACTCGGTGCCCGATGCTTGCGAGCCGGTCGGTCTACCTCGACCGACCAAGAGTCCCGATGATTGTGATATGAGGGACAAGGTCATGAATAACATGAGGGAGTATTAGTTCTAATACTCCCTCATTAATTATGGATGAGGGAGTATTAGTTCTAATACGTCCTCATCCATAATTAATGAGGGAGTATTAGAACTAATTTTCCCTCATGTTATTCATAAAGGAGGGATGTTAGTCATTAAACGTCCCTCCAAAAACAATAGATCCCGAGGTGATCATGGTATTATTTCTCATATATGATAGTTTCCATGAGGGAAATTTAGACTGATCGTACCAAACGTTTATGTTCATGAGGGATATACTCCTAATAAGATGTAATAATCATTGCATTGTAGAATGGCTCAAAGTCGGTACTACAGTGTGTATTGGAGCAAAAGATGATAAGTTTGGAAGGTTTACTATTCCAGTTGCCTGCCATGTCTTAAACTTCAAACTTGTTTATGTGTCTGGAGGTGGAATATCGTGGAAAACTGGAGAAACCAAAGCCTATTGGGGAACTACTAATAAAAACAACAACAAACATCTTAATTTACACATCACGGATGATAGTAACAATAGAATCAGTCCACCGAGTGACTTTCCACTGCTTGATATTGATCTCAATTTCATGATGTATGAGTTGCCAGGTGTGACCAACATGGACCGAGAACTTACATTCCCTGAGTTGTCACCTCCCCTAGCAGTGACAGCAGGCAAGAAGTTCAGGATATGGGTGGATCAAGATCTGACAAACATCTTAGATGGTAACAACGATGGACAAACGTGTGCCGATGTCTTGATTAAGAAGCAGAATGTGTAATACTCATTCATGGCGGCGGAACGACTCAACCGGCTGGTGGAGAGGACATAAAAAACTTCAAATGAAATATTGTGTTTGTGTTTACTAGTCTATCACTAATAGCCACTAGAAGCAAAGCCAATCAGAGGGCAGGATTTGTGATAGGCTATTAGAAGGTTTAGACTAAAACAATTAGAGCTCTCCGTCCTCATGGTCTACAAGTCAATAGCCCATTCGGCCTTAGACCTCATATGCTATTGACGCGTAGACCATTTAGCTTCGGGTTCAAATGTTAATTAAAATAGACGTCGTCTTTAGCTTGGGCGATTGTTTTGTCCATTTTAGACCACGTGACATCCCTTTGCAAATAGGGTTCTTTTTTCATTTGCATCCAAATAAAGAAATGTCTACTCAAGAGAATGACACTTGGTCTGAAATGGGCTAAACATTACACCCAAGCTATGAGGTCTATTGACTATCAGTTTACTGCACAATATCRAACACACACAAAATGAAAGCAGATTATTTACTCGACTGTAAGTTCAGTCTATGCCAAGTGTTTTGAAGACTGCTTCTTTTAATTGTGGGAAAATTTTGACCTGGAATTTGAAGAATTTAATTTCCAAGTTATAACCTACTAATCAACAGCCAGAATTCAGATGTAGACCAGGAGCAACTGAACGAAATCGAAAACACAAAGCGCTTTACAGAATGGGGACTGAAAAAGTTTGAATGGCGCGTGAAGCAAATAATMAATAGAGTTTTTTATAAACGGACGTATTTTCTTCCCGCAAACTGCAGATATGACAATATTTTTGTCGTTTCCTCGCATTTCTCTTGTGACCTTTCGCAAACATTCTCACCAAAGACAAGCATGTCTTTTCGGCGACATTTTCGTAGTCTGTAGTAAAGGCTACCGCTACCTACTAGCTGCTGCGTCCTTTACTGATTCTTATAAGGTAGTTCCTAAATACAAGTGAATCGTTCTGCACAAAACCGGGCCAGGTTTGCCAAAATGGGCCAAAAACTCTAGTCGCTAAGAAGGCTTTTGTCAATTTTATGTGGCCGGTTTTTATTAACTGGACTTTTTTTACGTCTAAGCGCACCTGCACATATATTGTAAGAAAATTGTTATACTTTTCCCTTGGACAAGAGCTTAGCAGATAAGAAATTCACTGGAAAAGTACCACCAGCAAAGGTTGAAAAAAGATTTCAGCACATAAAAAGCACGACTGAATAGAAACGAAAAAGATCAAGGTTACTTCTTATCCTTCGATTGTAGGCTGTGTAAAACAATAAGGCTAATAAACGTACGTTCTATTCGTCATCTTCTTCACTATTTGATTCCATAGGAGTAGAATCCCCTTCACCACTACTTTGTTTCTCGTCTTCATTGTCGTCGTGGCTTTCTTCTTCATCATCGTCTTCGTTATCCTCGTCATCTCTTTCCTGATCGTCTTCTCCCTCTTCTTCTTCTCCCTCATCTTCTTCCTTTTCTTCTGTTTCCTCGTCTTCTTTTTCTTCGTCTTCCTTACTTGCCTGTTCATTTTCCGAAGAGGTCTATTGGGTACATTTGCCTCTAATTTTTCAAAGTTGGTCCCAGACCCCCAAATGTTACTCCTAAATACCCCCATTTCGAGTTCGCCTCTGCTCAGTCTTAGCCTCGATTTTTCTTTTCTTTTATTAATTTACATTATATAGTAAGGAATGTACGTACTATGGAAAAATACAAGTTGATTAAGATTCCACGGGTTTTAGTTGAATAGCTGAATATTTTAACGCACAACTGAGGTAATGTCTCTTGGCAAATGGCTGGAACAGTGTTGTTTCCATTCGTGGAACCCACCAAAGAAGACAAAGAGGCAATTATATTATGGCACTGGACCTCGATTCAGAGAACACCATAGACAAATAAAATACCCCCAAAAGAAAAGTAGAGAACAGTGTACAAAGGTGCAGACACAGGATGCCTGGTGTCACGTGACTTCTGTAGTAAGTGTCACAACCACTCCACACTAGTAAATATTCCCCGATATTCACTCTTTTGCGTTCGGCGAATAACTGTTTCAGTATTTTTGACACAAGTGAATTTAATAAATAACTGAGAGAAAGGTTCTCCCCCCTTCAAATTCTATTTATCTCTACAAGCGAGACAAATCGACAAACGAGCGTGCGCATGCGTGAGTTATATTCAACTCTAGGTGACTATAGCAGAATAAGACGTAAATTATGACCAATGAGCGCGTCTGATTTATTATATTCACTGGAGGAAAAAATATTAAAAGCTTATTAATCTGCCACTCTGCAAAGTATAAATATACTTATACTTCTTTTACATAACGATCTTTTGGTCAATGGGGCTTGGACAGACGGATTGAGTGTTTGTTTCATTCCGGTGCAGATGTACGTACATATAACTGAAATTAAATTAAATTATTATGCAAATGGGTCTGTCACGATCCACAAATCAGGAGAGTTTTCGCGTTCAAGACTGATATATTATCTAACCTTACTTGATGGTATAGAACTTTATAAGTTGTAAATTTAGAAGTTTTATTATTTGAAAAATTTTGTCTTCTACATTAAAAGGCTTTTCAAGTAATTTTCTAGAAGGTTTTGATTCAATGAATTTAGAGTACATGGCGCCCTTTTAATTTGGTGCAGCTGTTTCTTTCCCAGACTAATTGTCTCAATTAGTAAGGATTAGATCCTCAAAATTTCAAGTATGATTGACAAAAAGAACTACTCCAATTGGTTGTAGATGAAAAAAAGTTGAGTTTATTTATCACACCATTAGCAATCGCTAAGCATATAAGTTATTACCAATCAAAAAGGAAAATTAAAGACAAATAGTCATTCAATGTTTTAAAAACCTAAAAGAAACTTCCATGGAAATAACCATGTTATGACGATCTACAAAGTTTTATCACGAAGAGTCGTTTTCCATTTTTCCTTCATTCGTTTGAGAGCATCTACTCGGAGGCGTATTTAATGCCAACGTTTCAATGAAATAGGAGTTTTTACTAAAAGTTTTTAAATTTGAAAAAAAAGCAAAAAACGTATAGGCATAGACCGATTTTCCGGTTTTCTTTAAATGACTCTGAAGTGACTGATATCTTAAGACTCGATATTCTAAAAATTATACGAAAAGACACGAAAGATACTTCAGGACTTATTGCCAAGCAACGGAGTAGGAAATTTTCAAATTTCTGCAATTTTCTAATCTGGTTTAATCGTCATTTTTGTCCCGTAAATGGAACGGACAAAGAATTCTTTGGAGCTTCAGTGTCGAACTTATTTCTTCATTTACTTTCTTGGTGGATTTATCATCTTTACGATGGGTAGGTATAAAATCTTCATTTCTTACTTAGTCTATACGATGTAAAAAATATATATATGCAAAGATTACTGGACCCTTTAAAAAAAGCCGGCATCAGTGATTATTCTGGCCTTTTCTTCTCTTAACAAATTATTAATTGTTTACCAATAGGGCTAGCAGATTTTTTTCTTAATCAGGGGCATGAGTATTGCGACACTGAGCAATCAAAGTGTCATATTACCAAAGAAACTAATCGACAAAAAAATCGTTATTTGAGAAAGTATCTCAATACTAGGCCCCGTCCACACTATGCCGGATAAATTTGAATCCGCAACTTTATTTATCCGGTTAGTCTTTCCTTCCACACCAGTCCGGACGAATCAATTCTTCACTGCGAAAACGGATCTTTTCGAATACGGTCTCCAGAGTGGAACAATTTGAAAATGCCGGCTAGCCGTATTAGAGTGGACGGAGAATATTTCGTATCCGGAACTTTTCGAATACGATGACGTCATGATTGTCATGGGAACATGGCGGGAAGGCTAACAATTCACCGCGGGCTCAATTTCAGCTTCGATGCATCTCCTCAGATGTGCAATGAAGCGTTTTCGGTTTCGGTGTGAAAGTTTCGGATTCAAATTTTATCCGGCATAGTGTGGACGGGGCCCTAGTCTGACAAATTTGCAGATCATGTTTCAAGGAAAAGAATTACAAGCTAATTAAGCTTAATAATAATAATAATAATAATAATAATAATAATAATAATAATAATAATAATATTAAGAAGAAGAAGAAGAATGCATTGTTGAGTAAAATAAGAAAACAAAGAAAATATAAAAAAACATTATATTAAAAATAATAATAATGAGTTATAACGGCATTTTTTCTTAGTTGCAATAGTAAACCAACTTCCTGAGGTAGTTTGCAATCAGAAGACGCGGTTTTTGATTGCAGATGTATGCATAATGATAGATATTGTTAATAATATTAGCTGATAATATAATGATAATAATATAGGATAATATATTATGAGAAAAATATATAACAAGATATTGATATATAATAACAAATATATGACTAATAAAGTTCTGTAAGCTATGATTAAATATATATCAATTACTAAGAAAAAGGTGCGTTTTCAAAGATTAATAATCAGATGATAATTGAAGTGAGTGGAGTGCAATTTGGTCCAAAATTGCACGACACGAAGTTCAATTACCACTTAATCATATCCTTTTTGTAATCATACACAATAAAAGACACAATAAAGAGTGTAGAATAATCAATTTAATGTAGAAGAAGAAGCAAATCAATCAGGTTTTTCCTCAGTGGTATAAAATAAACGATTTATCAGCAAATCATTAAATATTCTTAAATAATGCTAATTTGCAAATTTGCACTTAGCAAACGCGTTGAAAAAGCTTGTTTCATTCTCTTCTCTGATTGGCTGAATATAAAAATTCTGTTCTGTGATTGGTTCTTTCAAAAAGATGCGATTAAGAGCTCAAATAGGAAGCGATTAAGAGCTTTCAAGGATGCGATTTATGATGGTAATTGAACTGAGTGGAGTGCAATTTGGGCCAAAAGCATACGAGTGATTATACAAAATTGCACAACCGCGTAGCGGGAGTGCAATTTGTTAATCACAAGTATGATTCTGGTCCAAAATTGCACGAAACGAAGTTTAATTACCACTTAATCATATTTTGATCATACACAAGAAAAAGACACAATAAAGAGTGTATTAATGTAGAGGAAGAAGTAAATCAATCCGGTTTTTCCTGGTATAAAATTAACGATTTATCAGCAAATCATTAAATATTCATAAATAATTCTAATCATTCTCCTCTCTGATTGGCTGAATATAATAATTCCGTTCTGTGATTGGTTCTTTCAAAAGGATGCGATAAAGAGCTCAAAAGGATGCGATTAAGAGCTCCTAAGGATGCGATTTGGTAATTAATCACACTCCTTTGAGCCAATCAGATTGCAGGATTTGGTAGTGATTACAAAAAGAATATGATTAGGGAATTAATCGCACTCTTTTGAACCAA
This sequence comes from Actinia tenebrosa, assembly GCF_009602425.1. The sequence continues at coordinate 100,875 of NW_022260378.1, read as the reverse complement.
TCAGATTGCAGGATTTGGTAGTGATTACAAAATGGATATGATTGATTCTAAAATATGTGGTCAGTCGTAATTGAATCAGTACTACTTGTAAGACAATTATTTACCATTCAATCAATCCCCGTCAACGCCTATGAACATTTATTAYAACTCATGAATGGTTTTCTTACTTGAATGTATTCTCAAGTCTCAGACACCAAGGGGTGCAAAGTTATGGTATTCAAGGTTGATATCCAAGACAAAGCATTGGARAACCATGTCTTTAAAACTGAAATRGCCWGCGACGATTTTCAGTGTAGAGTATTTTGCTTCTTGGACGATCACTGCATTTCATACAATTTTGGTATGAGTAGAAATAACGAGACACGTATGTGTGAACTGAATGACTCGGACCACGTAATGTACCCTGAAGATCTAGTGGACAGACTTAACACAACTTACAAAAGTGCACAGGTAATTAAAAATATCCTAATATAATAAGAATAGGATTATATGTTTCATTTGCATCCAAACAAAGAAATGATACTCAAGGGAATGACGCGTTGTCTGAAATAAGCAAAACATTACACCGAAGGTAGAAAGGTATACTGTCACCATGGCTCGCTAGATATAGTGAAACGAAAAAACAACAAGCACAAAATCCCAAGAACCACGAGTAAGTTGTCATGTTAAGGTATTACACCAGGACACAAAATCCCGAGAAGCACGAGTAAGTTGTCAAGTTAAGGTATTGCACCAGGACACAAAATCCCAAGAACCACGAGTAAGTTGTCATGTTAATTAAGGTCGAGTAAGTTGTCATGTTAAGGTATTGCACCAGGACACAAAATCCCGAGAACCACGAGTAAGTTGTGATATTAAGGTATTGCACCAGGACACAAAATCCCAAGAACCACGAGTAAGTTGTCATGTTAAGGTATTGCACCAGGACACAAAATCCCAAGAACCACGAGTAAGTTGTCATGTTAAGGTATTGCACCAGGAATATATGGATATCGTCCACCTAGCTAAATAGGTTCTTTCATTCATTTTCTCTGCAGAATAATTGCAAATGCTCAAAGCATTCCATCTGCAGGTACAATTTTGCACAAGAAACCCACCGATGCGAATGCAAACCTGGATTCACGGGAAATTCGTGTGAAAATCGTGAGTTTTCTTCCATCAAGTTTAATATTAGGCTTAATTTTTTTTTTTCACATTAGGAATACGTCGGGTTTTTATTGCCTGCAATCGGTACTCATTTATTAGTCTTAAAACAGATATCAATGAGTGTGCTTCTAATCCTTGTCAAAATGGAGGATCATGTCAAGACCACGTCAACTCATACAACTGTACATGTGTTGCAGGATTTACGGGTACTGACTGTCAGACAGG
>NW_022260378.1:72528-87302 GCF_009602425.1 Actinia tenebrosa | reverse complement strand
CCCCCTCCACAAGTGAAAATACGTTTAGGAAAAAGCATAAAGATTTTTTCTTTTTTTTTATAGCTTCATTTAATAGACTGAATTCAATGACGGCCACCAATGACTTTCAGAAATAAAAACTAATCTTTATAAACACCACCAACAGAAAGAGCATACAGAAATATGTGATTTTGGATTCGAGTGAAGTTTTTTGGAATCAAAATCAAAAATTTTTTTAATGTGTTCAGTTACTTGTAATCTTGGCCTCACCTCATTCTTGTGTTTTGCACTTTTTTAAAATTCTCATAACTTCTAAACAACTTAATGTTTCTATCTAAATTTATGGTAACGAAGTGGTGGCCATCATTGCATTCGTCGTACGGTATAATGTATATAAATAATAATTTTGAGAGTGGCCCACAACTTTAGAATGTTTATGATTATTACAATATTCTTATAAATAATTAATTATCTAGAGAGTGACATAAAATTATAGAATTGAAATGAGAAATGCTACAAAGGGTATGTACTCACTGGCTTTTTAGCCGCATCAAATGTGTTTTCTATAGCTGCAATTTGACTCTCTCTATCCTGTCATAAATTGAGACAAAATCTTCATTTTCTCTAATAAGCACCATCCTCTACAGTTCTGTTGCAGAGCATAACTTTTAACTGTATATTTACATGTACGACTACACTGCAGAAAGAAAATATCAATGTAATGCTGCAAGCCCCCAGGCGAAAAGCATGGGAAAAGCAAAGCTACGTATTTTCTTAGCTTTTTTGACACTTTTATGGACAGTGGTGAYGATAAATTGTAATATGCAACAACTAGTGTAGCCAATATTCAGTACATACCTTGTAGAGATCTGTACCCTTGAATTTCTTTCGTATGCTATAGCCAACCCTGTAATATGCAATGAAATAAAATAATACTAAATACTATACCATGTGCCTACACACGTAAATCTCGAGCACCATTCTTGCAGTATGTAAGAATATGTGGCACATAGCAGCCTTTTTTGAGTTTTTAAAAACAGGATGCAAACACCATGTAAGGCATGGGGAACAATAATATATGTTTGTACCCAAGCCGCTAGACGTTTGTTATCTCAGAACAGGTCAGTTATGACTCTTTTATCCAGTTTACATTTAAAGTAAAAGAAAGTGCATTTTTAAGACAGTTTTGGGCACTGTGGTAGTCAAAGAGTTAAGTTATTAATAAAAAACGGACTTACTTTGTCTCAGCCATCTCATTACTTGTAAGAGATCTGTTAAATTCTCTAGAGATGTACTCAGTCTTTCTTAACCATGATACATTCTTGTTGTGATGTCTTGTTCTAAGGCAAAGAAATATAAACAAGGTTGCAATGAATGCAATACAACAAAATAAAATACCTAGTCATTGAGGGTTGAAGATCGAGCAAAATCCTCTACTATAATCTCCTCTCCTAGTATTAAAAAAAATGTAATGAAAACCCTGCTAGTAACATATAATTAAGCTACAGTAGCTGTCATGATAAAATTTACTCAGTCAAACAACAATATAATTTGTTGCAATAATGTACTTATATGCCAAGTTTGAGTTTTCAGAACTTTTGAAAAAAAGTTACATATACTGTAAAACTTCTTTGCTAGCAAATTCTCTCTTGTTGGCAATCCTTGACAGCGAAAATTCTCTACCAACTATTACCAACGAGGGAGACTCCACGAGCAGAGAATAGTGAAAATGGCCCTTTGCATAATCTAGGTTTTGCTCTGCTATGGTCATGCTGTTTGTACATATTATAGAACATTTATTTCATTGTATTTGTATTACATTTGTGCATATAACAAGTTGTGAATTACCGTTTTTGGTCAGGCATAACGACGGAGTCTTCTTCAAGGAGCATTTCATCAGTAGGGTCTAGTGTTGCTAGGAACAAAAATAACGATGATTTAGATTTTAAAGTTCAAGACACTTGGAGAACGTATTACTAAGAGTACTATGGTGCATTGAATATGACTTCAAATATTTGCAGTACACAATACCCCCATGTTACAGGATTGATGATTCATATATTTTGTCCTCAAATTTCATGCAAAAGATCATTCATACTCCTCCAATAAAAATTCTTTGTCCCAAGAATGCCATCAAGGCAATTGAAAAGGTTAATTTTTGAGTCCTAGCTACAAGGTATAGGAAAATTTTTTCTAGACATATGTAAATCAAGAAATTACACTAAATTGCCATTATAAGGATAATATGATTACATGCTTGGGTCAATAAGATCAATGTCAGGTCTATTATATACCTACCATTAGGATCATATGCATACATGCTTGGGTCAATAAGATCAATGTTGRCCCCCAAGTCTATATCAGTTAACAGTTCATGTTTGTAATTTTTCTCCAGTGAGGTAGGCTTGTACTGCACAAACCTGTTTCAGGAAACATCAGTTAATAATGACAAACAAGAAACAGACTCTTAAGGCCAGTCCAGCCTAAACCCTGACTGCTATAATGCAAGTATCTGTCCATTTATAATCCTTTTAAGTTATCATTGCATTATCCCTCCATCCCTCCCACCACCACCACCACCACCTGTAACTACGGTACATTGTGTACCCTGTTCACTTGCTAGTGAGGTACAAAGACCAAACTGACCTGTTTCCTTCAAATGGATATGTGATAAACTTTGCATCAAATGGGATGTCTGGAAGACTGTTATTGAACTTGAGTCGACACACGAAATCAGACCTAAAATTGTAACATTTACCAACTTTCAAATTACTTTGAAACCATTTTGTTGTACAGGCTAGACAATAAGCTTGATCTCACCGCATATCTTCTTATTTCTCTTCAGCAGCATTTTAAAAAGAATTGATTTTTAAATTAGTTCACAACCATAAGATGGTCCCAAAGTCAATTTCTTTCTTGGTGTCAAATATAAAATCTAAGAAAGATAATTTTGATTACATTGTAATTTACAATGTAATCAAAATTATCTTTATGAAAGAAATGCTAGCTTTTTTGGAAGTGGTCCTTTTATTGTCAGTTCTGAGAAGAAGGCTGGTCGACAGTCATTTATTCATGGTAGATTATGATAACTTACTTTGGACGAGTGCTTCCATGCCTGAAAGAAAGACAAACAAGTTTAACAAAGTTTATTGTCGTTTGAGTAGCAAACAAAAACGTTTGAGTAAAAATGCTTACTGATGATCCTCCCGTTTTGATTGACCTTGGACTGTAGGAGGCATTATTGGAAAGCAAACAGGCTAATAAAGGCAAGAAATAAATATTTTGAATGTTAAAAATGTTCACATTTCGTAAACTTGACAAGAGAAAAATCTTTCCGCTATCAAACAAACATGGCCGACTGCATGTGTCTGTACCAGTCCTCGAGCGTGTTTTGTTCTCCGTGAATCTTATTCATAGGTGGGTTACCTGTGTCAATGTATTTTTATTAATCGACCAATGATTTATAAACTAATTTGGTTATATTTTTATGCAAATTGACAACTCCTTAATGATTTAAAAACACAAATTTTGTTATATTTACAAAGTCAAAATACATGGAACGATATAGGACACAGAGAGCCCACCTCAGGTACAGAGACGAGAAAACCTACAAAAAAGAAATCCTCTTTTTCGCCTAACTYTTTTTTTTTAACAACAACGACAACAACTTTATTCTCATTTTTTACCTCAACTTTAAATAATATACAGTTACTAATACAATTCGTGAAGTATTTCTACATAAAAGCAATCAACTGGACATAGGAAAACTGAGGATGAATTTGGGATGTGTGAACTCCCTGTGGTTGGGAGTTTTTCCCGCCACGGTAGCTGCTGGCTGTCATCCCGTTTTTTCCCGCGCGAAATAGTTGCCGTGGAAGCGGATGCTGAGAGTCCTTCTAACAACAAGAAGAGAAGAGAGCTGCAAATCTCTTCTTCTTCATTGACTCTCAGTATGTTAACAGAAGGCTATAAAAGGAACAAAACACACTCAACTCAAGACAATACAACTTTATTTCCACCTCGGCTTTTCCAAAACGTGATGGGTGGGCAATTTTCAGCAAAAAGTAAGCCAGAATCCGATTCTTCTGGCGACATAGCATCCGAAAAATATTCGTGTTTATCTTCTCGTGTTTCAAACGATAATATAAACAAAGAAACAATTCAAAGTGATAGCTCAAAGAGGAGACGAAGCATAGCAGAAGTGAGTGAGTACAAGAACTCTGGTGTGGAAAAAATTCCTCGTAAAAAGCTTAAAATAAGCATGCTGTATGAAGACTACGAAACAAGAAACTCTTACATGGCAGCGTTTTTTAAACTTTTAGGTACGTAAATTTATCATTTTCTTTGTGAAATATTTTTCTTTTAAGTCTAATAATCCTAAACTGAGGGGCTTTGGAATTTATTGAGCCTAAACTTTACATGAAAACACCGCATTTTGCATTTCTTTTCCAGATGACGACATCATTCAAGACTTCCTCTGGATGGATGGATGTGCAAAAATTTCTGATAAAGTAAGCTTATAGAAGTTAAAAGCCGTATTAAAACACAAGACATTTCATTAAAAAAAATTTTCATAGCATTTGAAATATGTTTTTAACTTTTCATATTTTCGTTTCAGTACTTGCTTTCTATGGTATACACTTATTTTAGACGAGGCAAATTACAAAGACGAGAGTTTAACCGGCTTAACTTCTTCGTAGCTCTGTAAGTATTCTATGCAGTTTGACCGTAATTACAAAACTTACTATTAAATGTTAATTTAATGTTTTATAACACTATGCTTATTTGTTTTACATTTAATAGCTATCTTGCGAATGATATGGAAGAGGACGAGGAAGACGACAAGTACGACATTTTTCCATGGGCCTTAGGAAAAAGATGGCGCGAGCTGTATCCGCAGTTTCTTGTTAGGAGAGATATTTTGTGGAAAAAGATGGAATACAGAGCTGTTGTAAGCCGCCAAACTTGTGAAGAGGTACTTGTAACTATAGAGAATTGCAGAGGTTACAGTTTTGTTATCAAGTGTCAAAATTTCGTTACCAATACTATTCCAAAGACGCGGGAAAAGGAAAGGAAGGGAAAGAAGAAAGGAATGAATAAAACGAACAGACACTTTCATTATCATTAATACAAAGACTGAAAGGGGGTAGGGTATTAAAAAGTAAGCTACCCGATTTAATCGTTTTGATAGGATAAACCATACTGATTATAAATCCCTTTTTCCTAGGTAATGATGATTGTTCCAGATCATCCAATTTGGTGGCGTTCAAGAAGACCCCATCATGGAGGTGCTTGGAGAGATAATTCTATATCAGATGTGGATCCTTCCAGCAGCCCAAGGGGACCAGGTTCAAGTCCTGTTATTTGCAGCAAGTGTAGAGTACCACATTCAAAGCAAAATGATACTCCAACCTCTACCTCTGACTATAGTTCACAGTCATCATCTGAGTCAAGTGGCTTCTCAAGCTTTGATATGGAGTGGAGCTGAAGAACTTTTTATTTTTCGAAAAATTATTTATGTAAATATCTAAAAATGATGTGAAGTGGAAGTTATGAACTAAAATATTGAACAGTTTCCTTTTTGAACAAGCTTATTAAATAGCTGGTTTTCTGGGATTTAATCCCATGCATTTCATGGAAAAACCTGTTTGCTACATGGCACTCAAAATTTGCTACTAAGTAAAACAAAGGATTTATTTCAAAAAGTTTGATGTCAATTATGAAGTATGAGTTTCAATTATAAAATAAAGAAAACAACAAATGTGGGGCATGTGAATTTGTGTTCTATCAAGCTTTGACTAGACCAAAAGAGTCTGCAATTTGATAGAATGTTTATTTTTATTACAAACATTTTATGCCCTAAATTTCTTAATGGGTTTAATATCTTATGGCAATTTTGTTTTTGCATACAGGCCCCTGTATACTGTACTACAGAAATTTGGTCATGTACATAAGATCTATTTATATTAAAGTAATTATTTATGACGACATCCATATAAATACTATCAATAAAAATAGAAAGTTTTTTATATACTTGTCTGTAGTTTTAATTGAATATTTTCAATCTCCATTTTGTATGCTCCTTTCAAGATTTCTTTTCCTGTGTAGCAACTTTATGATAAACCCTACAATATCAATGAGATAAAAGTTACCATTTGTAGAATTTGCATACTTAAAACTGAAAGTGGAATGTACCTGTATGCGGCAATTGCTGAAATGATGGCTTTGCTGAATACTTGACTGAGGATTTTACATCATAAGATATCTCCTCACTAGAAGTCTTACCATCCACTTCAGGATCAGTATTGTTCACTGGAAACACTTGCTGTACTTTCCACAATCGATGGGTTACCTCAATAATGTTGTCAACATAAAATGGAAGGTCTTTTTCATAACAAGAACTTATGACATCCACAACTTGTGTAATGCTTTGAAAGGAGAGGAAACATCATGGTTAACATATTATCTTTTTATATGTACAGGCTGAACGATATGCAAATTTATGACCACATTCAACGTATTTGTATACTGGCTTTTTGCTGCCAAACAAGCTTTTATATGTCTAGTATGGTAAAACCTGTCAGCCTGCTAGCTTTGCATCAAAATGTGTCGGCTTAATTTACGAAAGCCAGTGCATGAAAGTATTCAAATTGATATATCACCGGTCATACATTTGTATGTCACTTTGTAAAAAATCTCTTTACAATCATTATTTACTTATTTATTTATTTATTTTTATTCAAACATATAAATTCTTTAAGTTTGCTCAAATATTAATTATTATTATTATTATGAAAAAAAATTACCTTGGAAGAAATATGACTATTGGGCCTTCATGTTTRACAGCTGGCAATATATATTCCAAGTTGTATTCAGGAGACTGCAAGTCTAGAAGAGCCTGGAAATTGTCATTATCAGATATTCTTTTTAGATAAATGTGATGTTTGCTAAGAAAAAAATACTTGAGAATCATAAAAAAAAGTCTTGTACTTACAGCATCCAATTCACAAGTTTTAGGAATTTTTTCTGTACATTTTTTGACGCTGCATTCATGGAAAGTCACATTTTCTGGCCATTGGACAGACTTTGTTTTGTTCCAAGAGTTTATCCAACTAAAAAAGTTTTCTTTGCCATTTTTCATATGCTTAGTATTGTTGTCAAAGCTATGAACATGTCCTTCTTTTCCAACTACAATGAAATGGGCTAACTGTGAGCAATCTGTTCAACTGCTATTTTCAATTTACATGAAATCAGTAATTAGGAGTTGACCATTGGAATTTACTTTTACACTGCTGCCAGTCAAAAATGTAAAAGGTACCAACTAATTATTTTTGATTGATGGAACCAAAAAACCAAATTTGAGCAGGCAGCTTGCAAAACTACTAATTGCAAGATCACATAATATTGAAAACTGCAGTAATACTGTATGATATTATAGTGGCAGTTCATGATATGCTAATTATATATACATATATATATGTATATATATAACGGGGTTCTTATATAGCGCATTTTACATGGTCTCAATGCGCTTCACAATCATGACCAGTGGAGGACTTTACGGGCTGCGTATTTAAGCGCTAGTAGCAGCCGTGCAGCTTACAATCATGAGTTTTTTGTGCTTTTAGCTACTGTAAATTGGAAAGTGCTGAGCAAGTGAACATACAGTATTAGTGATAATAAGCTTACACAAAAATAATAATGATAACAACCTGCTCTAGAAAGAAACAAAGTCATTGCTCCTGATCCTGTACCAGATTCTAGCACAACACTTCCTTGTCCAATTTCAGCCATTGATATCATAGCTTGGATATCTTTAGGGTATGATGGTGTAGCAACTCTTTTCATATGTAAAACATATTGTTCCAGGGAGGGTCTTTTTACTCTAAATGGTAAGTCTTCCACGTCGATTACTTTTCCATTCTCTTCTCTTCCAATAATAATCTCATGATCAAATGTAATTTTCTTTCCATGTCTAGACTTAAGCTTTGCTTTAACACCCGGAGCCAATCTGAGAAGACTAGAAGATCCACCAAATCGACTTTCGACCACTAGAACAATCTCTCCGCTTAGAAATGGAGGGTTTGTTTTGAGATTCAAAAATGCCCGCGAATCTTTACCAATACCAAATATCTCTCTCCACTTAAATCCTTTTGCTATCTTCAAAATATTCTCCCGATGAATTATTTTGTTTATGAGTTTGGACACAATCGGGACAATCTTTTTCATTTTCTATCATTTTCACCTTATTTCACCTTCTTTCTGTGTTTTTGCTGAAATCTTAAAGAATCAGAGCCTGCGTTGTTTATTGTCAGTGGACTTTTGAGGTCCCAGTCTTCCACGGCCTCCGCCTATCTTTCATAATTTTCACGTGGACATGTTTTTGAATTCATGCTTTGAACATTTCCAGCTTTCAAAAGCTTTCCAACGAAATATTATTCATTGCCAGGGTTTATCAATGTACCTCTGTACTGTCTATCATAATTTGGTTGTGTTTTTTTTGTAAACGTTGAAGAGTAATTTTCAAGGCGTTTTGTCGAGAATCCAAAATGGGTCTAGAAGAAAAGATGTCGGATATATCTTCGTGGTTCTATCGTGGGGAAGGTAATGATACTATGGTTGTTGGACTCCGGGGACAAAACCTTGTGTTAAGGTTGAAAAAAAGATACAGACAGAAGACTGGAAGCATCAAAGATCAGAATTATTCAATGAATGGTAGTGCTGAGCAGCATGACAACTCTCTGGACTTCTCTAAAAATGTCTTCCTGCCTCTTATGGGCGGGAAATACGTGCGAGTTGGTGAGATAGTGCGCTTACCACATGGTTTTGCAGCTCAACTTGATATTGTGTGTGAACCTTTCAGGCCTAAACATAGGCTTCATAAGGGCATAGATACCAGTGCAGCCACAGCTATTGCCATGGCTGACTTTTGTCATTTGCCAGAGGACATACCATGGAATCCACATCTTGGTGTAACAGAAAAAGTACAAGACACTCGTGTTGCTGAAAATGCATCTAGTAAACCAACATTTTCAGTCGAAATCAAGCCAAAATGTGGCTTTATACCATTTTCAACTTACATAAAGAAAGAACATTTTGTCAAGCTTTCAACCTGTCATTACTGCATGCTACAACGAATGAAGGTTGCAGAGGGAAAATATCCCAGACCAAGTCAATACTGTCCTGTAAATCTATTTTCTGGTGACATAAGTCGTGTGTTTTGTGCTTTGCAATCACTAGTTTTTGATCCTCAGAATAATTTAAGGATCTTCAAGGATGGCTTCCCAATTTTTACTGAAGAAATTGCCCAAGATGCTATCAAGAATGAAGGTGTGTGCTGCTCGGCATATGTACTGGAAAGGAATTTAATCAACTGTGGATGGACACAAGTCAGTATTCCTACTCATCTTCAAAGCTCCCTTGAGACTCACAACTGCGATACATTAGGCCTCTGCTCTAATAGTTTCATGAAAAATGTTCTTCAAATTCTTGTCCATGATTCAAACATTACCAGTCACAAAATTCCCCAGACTACAGAATTTCACAATCAAGTTTGTGAAGGACAGGGTCCAGTAAGTCATATCCAAGATACTTTCAAAGAGAATAAGGRAGTAATGACTTTTGGGCGTGGTGGAGTGTTAGCATGGTTGCACCTAGTGCAAAGAATGGATGACGTTGATGTCGAGGGGCTATTCCCCTTGTATATAAAGATAAATAAGTACTTTGAGCATAATCCCAAAGAAAGGGGAATATTCTCAGTGGATGGGCCTTATGATACAGGCATTTGGACTGACGTCAGCAGGTCAAATTCAGTGGATAAAGCTCATGGGATCCATTTGCCAAAACTGAACAAGATAGAATCGTGGTCAACAAGAGACATTGTTTTCAAGATTTGTCAGTTTGCTGTTGCTAGCACAGCTAAAGATTGCTCTATGATGCTCACTTTCCAAAGACATCATAATCAGCCCAAACATTTACCATTCATAGAAGATGACACTTGTGGGTCTAAAGTATACATTTTGTATAACATAGATCTGGTAGATTTGGACCCCAAGGAGTTTGACAGAGTTCAAAAATATTACAGTGACAGCTGCAATGCTGTCAGGCACTATTTAAAAGCCCTTTAAACAATGTAAACAATATGGCAGAAATGGAGTAAGAAAATGGACAAGCATTTGAGAATTCAACAAGTACTTATCCATTAGCTTACCATTTGTACAATGAATATTTTTGATACAATGACAAAGTTACTAATTTTGGACTGTCTAATTTTGTAACCGCTTTTCATGGAAAAGAAATCCAGCCTATCACAGGAAAGCATTCCGAGACTAATGATAATGAAGACTACGAGTAACAGGGTCAGTCAAGAGGAAAAACCAACATGTGGGACACTGACATTGAGCATTGTTGAATACACTTGGATTTAGAAACAATGAAAAAAAATATTACAATAAATATATTTTATGTCTTAATATGATAAGTCATTGCCGAGTCTCCCTAGCTTAAGTATAATGATTATTTATTTATTTTATTTAATCAAATTTCAAATACATTACATTCAGATTCAGTCTAATCTAATGTATCTGACCTAGACCAAACAGAATTCAAGATTCCTTTATATAGTCTAGCCGAGATTATGTACACACTCTCCACTCTTACTACAAATGCATAAATTTAATGCTCTTAACTTACATTGGTTTTTGTAATCATAGAGCCAAAGTAAATTTAACAGGAGTACCCAGAGACAAACAGTCACTCATGACAAGGGAGAGAGAACAGCGCATCAAACAAACTCTATATTTTTGATGTGCTGTCTGTAGGAAATGAACTGGCAATCTGACCCATGGAACTCAAAGTGGAAAAATGGTAAATGAAGAACGTTTCTCACTACTCCATCCTTCCACCCCATTGATGACCATGTTTCCACAAAATCAATATAATATTGTAGTCTACATGCATTTATTACTTTTATTATTTTATTCAGTTGTAACTGTCTATCACAATGTGATAATTTAATCCTATTCTACATAATCATTCTGCTTTAATGTTTTAACATTTAAACCTAACCATAAAATACAACATGAAACAACTTAATTGAAAATTGCAATAGAGGACAATAAAGTGAATATCAAAATCCATGTTAGTTTAAATGACATTTTACCTTTACATTTTTTCGAGTAGCAGCCCTAAATTTTTTAGTCGCTTCAAAAACTAGAAAAACAATAATGAGTCAGAAATTTGAAAGAGGTTATTCAAAGATTGTAAACATTCTCCACAAAACCTTTGGTAAATTAATAAACATTCCTATTGAAGAATCTGAGATAGAAATAATCCACGTTTTTTGATGAGTGGAATACTTATACTTTTGTAATTTCCATTCTTCCACTTTTCTTTCTATTTGTTCATCTTTACAAAATTATCAACCTTCACATGAATAACGATTTACAGCTAGATGGAGTTCTTTTCACTTGACAGCAACTGGTTTCATGTCAGATGCACTGACAGCTTTAGCATTCCAGATCTCTTCGGCATACTGTTTGATGGTACGGTCTGATGAGAACTTCCCTGATGATGCTACATTCATTAAAGCCATCGTGTACCACTTCTTGGGACTCTGTGGGGGRAAAAAAATGGAATGAAGCTACCAAATGTTCAGCATTTCATGTTTTGATTGGTGGATTGATTATGGTAAATAAGAGCACAAGATGCACCATTCATTTAAGCTTTTTGTCTCCTGATGATACAACTTGCCTATAGACCACTCGCACATGACATCTATTGTGATTGGTGGATTGAATATGGTAAATAAGAGCAAACGAGATGCACCATTCATTTAAGCTTTTTGTCTCCTGATGATAAAACTTGCCTATAGACCACCTGCATGTGACGTCAAAGCAGCTCAATTTGGATGACAAAACAAAATTAGAATTTCAATGTTCTGAGAACTGGAAACATTGTTATGTCCTCCAAAGTGATCTGCATTCCGTTGTACTGCAAGGGGTCTATTGAGATGAAACCCTTTACCTTATAAGTCTCACTGACTTGTTCCTGGCACTTGAGATAAGCATCAAAGTCTGCCATCAGTAAGAACCTGAATTCATGAAATTTATGCCATTAGAATATTATAAAGTAGTGTTCTGTAAATCAAAATGAAATATTAAGGGTGTTTCCTTAGACATTGGAAGTAATCAATGAAATTATAATTGATTAATAACCCCCCCCCCCCCCCAGTTTAGAAAGTCAATCAAAACTACAATGCAAATGATCTCCATTCTATGACAAACCTATGACAAATTATAATTATGCAATATAGTAGAGTTGTGCTTTGTTTATGTGACATTTGTGTTTATGGTCACTTGGTTGTAACATTTAATAATAAAACATCAATAAAATATATTTATTTTTCTTTAAAATAATTATATGATTAATTATAATTATAATAAAAGTAAAATAACCAATTTAAGTTGTCCAATCTCTTTTAATTTAGGATCTCCATTTTTGTTTGTGTCTTTGATCATTGCAGATTACCTGTCATGGTAGACCATGGAGTTGTAGATGTCTTGGAATACACCATGTTCACGTGGAGAAAAGTGGTTGTCTCTGATCTGATCCAAGGCCTTTCTAAGCTCATGATTACTGTTATAGTAATTTTGGGGGTTGTACCTGACAAACACATAAGATATTAAAGTAGATGTTAGATCATAGAGCAGTTTTCATATGACTGAAAAGCTCAGTAACGTAAGCATGACATGCCTTGACCATGATGCTTTCTAGATTTTAAATTGGCTGATTTTTTTCACGTGCAATATGATTGGTCTTGCATTGCCTTGACCTTGGTGTGACCATGTCCGAAGTTTAATGGTGCTTAAAAATGAGCCTTTACCATTGCCAGTAAAAATTTTCAATGTCTAATTTCTTGGTGGGGAATTTTGATAACTTATAACTTAGCCAGGAAGTGTCTGGACAATTATTTGGCTAGGAGGATGAAAAATCCATGCAAGAAATCTAATTCTAAAAAGGCTTTATTCCAATGATTTATTCTCAAAATGTTTTAGTGGATTCTTACCCTTCTCTTCTAAGTTTCTCAACCTCTTTCACTGTCATTCCAAAGATGAACATGTTTTCTTTGCCCATTTCTTCTAACATTTCTACATTGGCACCATCCAATGTCCCAATAGTTAGGGCACCATTCATCTAGAGATAAAGGTTATTGAATTCATTTATTTATTTATTCATTTATAGTTATAATGTACACCCTTTAAGGTAGGGCAATCATTGATGTAATTCCTAATCATTTATTACTGACAGTATATGAATGCCTGAAAAACGTATCATACAAGAAAAATGTGCAATATGACATGTCAAATTTAAACTTTTGCTTTCATCTTATCCATTTGAGACAAAAACATTATTGAGGTGTAAATTATTGCAATGGTTGGTTTCTAGTATTTCGAACATTTTCACAATGTGGAATTGTACAAGATCTTAATATGGGACATTTCTGTGCTAAGTTTATGATGATTTTGTTCAAATCATGTGTATATTTAGGCTAGTCCAAAAATCCAAATTTAAATTTAGGGTTGTTCCCTCATGACATGCATGCCTCATGCACCCCTCATGACATGCATGACATGCATACCTCATGCACCCCTCATGACATGCATCCCTCATGCATCCTTCATGACATGCAAGCCTCATGCACCCCTCATGACATGCATGCCTCATGCACCCCTCATGACATGCAAGCCTCATGCACCCCTCATGACATGCATGNATGCACCCCTCATGACATGCATGCCTCATGCACCCCTCATGACATGCAAGCCTCATGCACCCCTCATGACATGCATGCCTCATGCACCCCTCATGTTGGATATCAAAACATACCATGAATTTCATGTTTCCAGTACCAGATGCTTCTGTACCAGCAAGAGAGATCTGGAAATGGAAAAGTCCGAAACAAAAATTAGTTTATAAATAGAATGATTTTCTATTATTTACATGCATAAAGAACATCAAAGAGGCAAGTATATCAAACACACACCTGTTCTGAAAGGTCTGCAGCTGGGATGACTAAAAGCAAGATAAAAAAAACATGATTTAAAATGCAAAACTTATACAAAACTATCATAAAATGTGGCCAATGTATAATTCAGTGGCAGATCCAGGGACGGCTCCATAGACTGCATTATGGATTGCATGGATCATCATCAGAAAATGGATTGTAATCATCTGACATTACTTTTTTTACTAAAACTATATGCCCAAATTCCAGTCAATCTAAGTAAACCATGAACACGTGTTAAACATGTTCTGACCAATCACTATAATAGTCGATCAATAATTAGAAATGAATTCGTTCTCACCTGCGATTGGTCAGAATGCTATGTTTAACATTATTCCAGACATATTTCTGGTGTTCTTCTTTTGACCGTAATATTTTCAAGCTGCAAGCTCGCTTGTGAAATAGTTGGTTGCCCCCAATTCAAAACACAGATATTATCGGAAGTAACTTCTATTGATAGTAAAGAATGGCCTGTCTTACCCTTTTCTGCGAAGGATACTCTATAGTTCTCAAGGAACACAAACTTCAGTTTGTCTCCAATAATAGGATCATTGTTGACCACTGTTATGTAAAAGTATTAACTGATCAATAACTGTTAATTATATCCAGGAAACAATTAGTTAATAGACAGATGGGTGAATAAAAGGGATGGATTGGTGAATAAAAGGGATGGATTGGTGAATAAAAGTGATGGATGGGTGAATAAAAGGGATGGATGGGTGAATAAAAG
>NW_022260378.1:51128-68313 GCF_009602425.1 Actinia tenebrosa | reverse complement strand
GGGGGGGGGGAGGGAGGATAGAGGGTGCCAGGAGTGGGCGGAGGGCTCCAGAAATTGTTTTGTAACTGGGATTTTTTCTTCAAATTTATGACCTCTACTTACATGCCCTCCTTGAGGAGCTGAGAGTGGAGAGCAGCTACACCATTAACAGCATGTGAACCAACAATACACAAAAATGCCATGTTGATCTTTTTCTCATGACCTTCTTCTACTAGAGACATCCTCCTCAAGCGATCAAGGTCTCCTGGCCATTTCTGAATCACAGTCTTAAGGCAGATTCAAAACAACTATRTGTTACAATCACTTAGGGTTACCTGTGGACAAAGCTTTGCAGGGGCTACTTGAGCTAAGATTTAGAGTTATAGTGGTGGTGGTGGTGGTGGGAGGGGGGGGGAGGGGGGGTGAGTTAAAATTTAGAGTTACAGTATGGGGTGAGATGAGTTTACCCAACACAATTGTTGCAATTCCCAAAAGCAAATTTTTATTAAGGATTAATTCCAAATATTACATTGAGTGCATTAAGACTGCTACTTCTTTAATTTTCACAGCCTTTCTGTTTGGGAAAGATAGCTAGTGCTTGGGCAGTCCACTGAAATCTGGCAAAAACTGTGAACTCTGAAAAAAGGGTTGAAAAAGTCACTTTCTACAATATAAGTGTTTCTCTGACAAGAAGAGAGGATTATAGACATATGATAAACCTACCTCCAAATGCTTTGAATTGATGTTATAGATGATGTTCAAGTGTCTAGGAAGGATATACTCTAGCATGCTTACAGGCCATCTTTCTAGAGCTTCAGGTAACAGAGTGTGATTGGTGTACCCAAATGTATCAACACAGATCTTCCATGCCTGTAGAAAGAAATTGGATGTTGATAAAATATGAGTAAAATGTCTGTGTTTATTTAATGCAACCTCATGGTAAAGAGGATGACTTTTGTCAGTAGATCCTAGCAATTTCTCTTGTTTTCTCACTGGACTCTGAAGATGACTCCTGCTCAGGTTGTGGAAACATCAGTCACCACCAACAACAGTCTTTCTCAAGACTACACTCACCTGGATGATCACATTTCACAACAAACTTCAACACCTGGGTTCAAACCATTTACTCTTAATTTCTATCATGTTAAGACAAATACCATACCTCATCCCAAGACAACCCTTCTACATCTATAAAGATTCTCATTAGTTCAGGAATAGCTAGTGATGGATGGGTGTCATTCAACTGGATAGCAACCTACAAATAAAATTAAATAAAATTAAATAAAATTAAATAATGTAAACAAAGAGCAATTTGGATAAATTTTATGATATTAATAATTAAGTCATATCTGTGATTTTTTGCTTTAACTATGTCCAAATTTAGTTACTGTATTGTAATATTAATATATTCCTTAAGTTCAATAAATTTGCTAAATGTTCAGTTGAGTGGTACGAGTTACAAATACAGTCAACTCTTGCTACAGCGGACACCCTCTGGACCATCACCTTGGTGTCCGTAATAGCGAGCGTCTGCAATAGGGAGAATTAATTATGGTCATTTCTTTGTCAGTATTTTTAGCCGAGGATTTTCCTCCTGTCCGCAATAACAAGGTGTCCGTAATATCGGGGTCTCCACAAGGCGAGAGTTGACTGTATTGAGTATAATGGTAGTGTGATTGTTTGCACCTGCAACATTTGAGCTCCTGCCCCAAGAAAACCCCCTTGCGCCCTTTAAGCCAAATATATATCTTCACCAGTTCAAGATGACATAAGTAATAGGGTGCCAAGACTAACCTTATCTGCAAAATGTGAAAAACCATTCCTAGTAGGAGTTTTTTCACCATACTTTGAGGCCTTGTAACGCCTTACAATGTCTTGTAGTGTGGCTGACACCATTAAGTACTCCTGTTTGAGTCTCAACTCCTTGCCCTCAAAAAACTAACAGTAATATAACAAACTTGTAATTAAACATAATAATTATTATAAAATAATACATTACTTATTTATAAGGCTACTTCAATTAAAGCATTTTCTCCCTTCCCATAAACTGCCAATAAACAACCACCCATTATTAAATTCTGATATGTTCAAGAGCAATATAGAGACCTAATTAGCATCAGGTTTACCACTTAAACGACGATAGATCAGGTCTAGAAACATGCCCACAAACATGTAGAAGGCATCAATGAAATTCATTAGGACAGCTTTTTTTCCAGCAACCATTTTGTTGCACCTTGCTAAATGTTGAACGTGGTACGGAAAATGCCTGATGCTGGAAAGAACGTCATGCTAAAGGTCTCTAATGTATTTTAGCACAAACCTCAAAGCAACTTTAAATTCTCAAATTCCTTAGTAGCACTGGTAACATTATACTTGGCTGATAAAGTTTAATATTGAATTCAAAATAAAGTGCTTACTGCCATTTAGAACAAATTCTGTGTTACTTACATTATCATTAGGGTAGAGTACTCTAGAGATGTTCTCAGCATGGTTTCTATCACAAACAGCTTTGATGTAGTCACCATCATTGACTAAAATCATGAAACAAAAAATATTAAATGGTAACACAAAAATCAACAGGTGGTATAGAGGTAATGGCATAATTTTTGCTCTCTCCTTTATTTACAGGATTATCTCCAGGCTCTCTAGTTTACCGCCTTCTACAAAACCTTACAAGCTATAAAAACTCTAATTTGCTCTGTGAACTAGCCATGCACTGACTTCGATCAGCCCGGCAGTTGACAGGGATTACAGTGTTAAACTTTTGCAGGTTTGACATTATGGTGGTTTAGCAAAGATCACACTGTGAGTAACACAGATTACAAACTATTAGATGTGGTACAAAGTACCAAAAAGATGTACATGTATAAAGAATATAAATTTCTAAGATTCATCTATCTATCAAATAAAGTAATTAGAATAACAGCATTTGGGCTACCTGTGGAATAAAACACAGGAATCCCAACCCAATGGGCAGACCTACTCACAGTAAGAAAGATCAAACTCTTTGGAAGACTTGGCAGACCAGAGCCTCATGGTGTTACAAGTATTGTTACAATACCCAGGTATTGGCTGGTCATACGGCATGGCATATACGATCTGTGGATGGACCCACTTCTCTTTCCCATTCTCGTCATGTTCTATCTTGCCGTAGAAATGGATTGGTATCATGTATTCTGGTCGTTCCTTTTCCCATGGATTGCCGAATTTTAACCAATCATCAGGCAACTCAACCTGTCATAAACAATTTGACAAAAAATTTAATTATGAGAAATTCAAACAAAACCGAAAGCCAGTAAATGACTATTCATCATGATTCTTTCCTGTGGCATTGTCCAGTTGTAGGGCGTCCAACTGGCATCCAGGAGGTCATGGGTTTAATTCCTATCAGGGACTCTGATTTTTTTCAGAGTTCCCCCTCAGGTATTGACAAATGATAAATTATTCTATACTTCTTTCCTAGCTTATAAACAAAACTGCATCAAAACTTTCTTTTTTTAACTTAGAGGTTGAAAGATCAATCCATGTAATATTTTAAAAATGCATAGTAAAATGTTAGATTGCATCATCAGTATGGTTGGACATAATAAAGCATTATAAAATAACTGTTATGAATGTCGTGTTATGATTGGTTTGGAGCGCATGCTTTATGAGAGCACATTGCACGCACGCGCACTTTCCATTGCCGCGTCATTCCTATCTATTAATGTAATTTGTATTTTATAAAAGAAATAAAAAACTTGCTTGCTGTGCTGTGTGCAGTCATAAAGCACTTGGGAATTGGCAGAACACTTGAGAAGTGTCCAGGAGCACTCCGCTACGCATTAGTGCTTCTCCTAACACTTCTCTTGTGTTCTTTCAACCCCTGCGTGCTTTATGACAGCATACAGCACGCGCATGCATTTTCTATTTCTTCATTATAAATAACAATACTTGTGAATGACATCAAAAAGCAAAGAACTTTGAAATATTATCAACCATTCCTGATAAAGGCTCACAGCTAGAAGCCAAAAATTTGAAAAAAAACGTAAAGAGCATAATGTTTTTTATAGATCAAATTTAAACATGTTTTACTACACCTGTTCTAAATTAAATCGACTTTATTTTCAACAAAGCAAAAACTTTCCAGTATATTACCTGGTTTCCTTTGTCATCGATAGCTTGTTTAAAGATACCATAATCATATCTAATGCCGTAACCGTATGCAGGGTAACCCAGCGTTGCCAAGGAATCAAGGAAACAAGCAGCTAGTCGACCCAGTCCACCATTTCCCAAACCTGCATCTTCTTCTACCTCCTCAAGTTCTTCCATCTCTAGACCCATCTACAAATATGTATTTCACAATATTATAGACTTGTCAATCTTTAAAAACATTAATGGTGCTACCAAATCAGAGATACAGATCCCTTTATAGGTGTTGGTCTATATTTGCCTATCTCAGACCATTATAATTGTTATTCTCTTAAGAATAAAAATCTTTGTTTGAGTTGTATACATTTTCATGTGTTAATCTCTTGATCAACCATCATAAACAAAAAAATTATACTCTAGGGAATGAATTGTGGTCTGAAATGAGAAGACATTTAATGGGGCTGTATGTTCACTAGATAATAATTATCATTTTCCAATAAATTATTTTACAATTAATTGTTGCATTTCACTTGACATCACTTTCTTTCTTATGCAGAGAATTCATTAGCTAAACCACAAGTTTTCAATAGCATTCTTTTGGGATGACAGCACATTGGGATCACTCAGTGTTTGCAATAAACACTATTTTAGAGCAGACGATTATAAGATTCAAACACTTTTATCAGCTGAATTCTGGACATGACCCATACACAGGTATATTGAAACTTTAAGTATTTGTGGTTTAGAGTTTCTTAGGTTTGGGATCCCTGTGGCACAGTCAATTTTTATTAGTTCAAAATTACCTCCTTAAAATTTTTGTTCAAAGTAGTGGATCTTCAAAAACATTTTATCATAGAATAAAGATTAATAGTCTATTGCATGTCTTGAAGTGTTATAGCTTATGCATGATAGAAGTGGGTTCCCTGTGGAAGAGAGAGAGAGAGAGAAGGAGCTCGTGGGAATGGGACAGAGTTGTTATAGGGAAATTCGAATGATTTTATCTTCAGGACAGCACATATGTGTAAGTATATTGATTCCGTTTTTCTTGGACAGAATATATTCTCATATAAGGTTTTGCAATTGTCATTCTAGCGAATCGTGAAAACCTGAACTCGTGAAAACCTGAAATCGTGATAACCTGAAATCGTAAAAACCTGAACTCGTGAAATTAATCCTGTAGCGTGGAATTGTGAAATCATTGACTGACTGAACTCTGAATAAACTGATAATCTAGAACTTGAACGTCACGCATCTTGACTATAGTCCTCGGGATAATCTATAACCACTACATGAAGTGTTTTTCCCCTGCTATATTTATAAGATATCATTCTAGTCATTGTTACAGTAGCTGTAAGAGGCTGTTGTTACCTGATAAAGAGCTTCATCACATTCGCCTTGCATACCAAGGTTAATCATAGTATTACTGAGAGCTCTACCCATATAGTATTCCAGTGATAGATAATATACTCTCTGTGGATAAAAAGAGCCAATAGTGGTTTTCAATAATAAATTCTTCATAATTTTAACAGCACTTAATACATACCCCATGGGTATCTGTTAGTACTGTGATATAACAAGCTGGGAGGTATAAAGGACTAGAGAGGAAGCTGTTTTTCTCCTAAATCAGCCCAAAAATGCACTGCAATGCCAAGTTGACCCAGTTTTTTTAAACCTTGGGATGGCTAACAACATATGGTAGTCAGATGTATCTATTTACATGAGATATTTTATAATAGCCTTTGCTGTAGCTTCTTAAAAAATCATTTTCAAAAATGTTAGACATATGTTTTTTTCCCAAAATGTTTTTGAAAATATTATAATATTATGTTTAAATTCTTTATATTGGGAAAAAACTGAATTCATAGAAGATATAAAATCTAATAATTGTTTCAAATGATATAATTATTCACTTATTAACATCAATGCATTTTTCCGAAACATTTTAGTACAATTTACAATTAACATATGGTCTAAAAGGATCTGATTGGAAAAACAGTAATGGCTATTAATGTATAAAAAAGGAAAAATGAAAGCCTTTATCAGCAGCTGTTTCTGTCTCACTATAAGTACCTTATCTTTATGTACAGATTTTGTACAATTTTGTAAATCTTCAAAAACATGATGAGATAAAGACAATTCTATAGACTGATCCCCCCAATTTTTTTAATCAAAGGAGACAAAATATCAATATTGACATGAGTTCTGAGGTACAGAATGACAATAAATTGACGTGCAGCCCAAAGATTGCACAACAAACATGCCTTAAAAGCTATTTAAGCTTTTCTGGAGTGGCAGAAAAAGTTGCATTATAGGGCTGTCCTAGAGGATGATTTAATAACTCATCCTTTTTTCACTTGCTGACAGTGCAAGTGATAGAAAAACCTTAATGGTCCAATGAGCATATCATATGGAATGATAAAATGTCATCAAAATTGGTAAGCAAAATTAAATTAATATTATGCATTGTACCAATTGTTTTTCCAATTTAAACATTAAATATTGTATAAAATAGCTTTATCCCCTCAAAACAATACTCATATTTCCAAAACAGCTAACAAGGAAGTAAAAAAAAAATACTAAATGCAATAATAATTATTTTTCAATTAAAGTAAGCTTACGATATTAGAATTTTTTCAGATAAATCTTATAGTGCTTGATATTTAAAAAATAAATATTAATACATATCGTTAAATGAAAAGAATTGGAGTATTGCTGAAGAACCAAAAAGGTTTTCTCTAGATTTAGATAGAAATATCTATTTGTTTAAGAAATTCAGACGTGTACATGTGCACGTCTTGTAGAACAAAAAGTCTGCATGGGCAGGAAGACATTTTGGATATAAAATACACAATAACGAAACCCCTATGGCAGATAAATTAAAATTAAATGGAGGCCCTTGGTTCCTCCTCTTCTCAACAAAAATAGAAAGGAATAAAGAAAGGAATAAGCTAGTAATTAAATGAACAGAATACTTAGTTAGTTTTATCACAAGCGAGGATTTGAAGTCCTAGGTCAAAGCGAAATTATCCTGCAGACTGAACCCGGGACTGAAGCACTCACTACAGCTGGACTCGCCTTGAGTTTCCCGTCATCTGTCCCTTCCAGACGAACCCAAAACCAAGCTTTCCCATAAACTATTGCACCTTTTCGTACCTTAGGGTCCTTCTCGTAGTAGGTTTGCTGTGTTCGTATCCATTTTCCAACCAGATGGTCCTTGACAGTGTGAGCTAGCGCAAGGTAGTAGTCCCTTCTTGTTGCCACGTTTCGATCCTTGACTAACGAGTAATGTAGATGGCGATTGAACGATTCTTTCAAGTCATTCACTCCTTCGATGACTGGCAGCTTTCTCATAGAGATCTGCCGTCTCTTTTCTGCATCCGTATGCGGTCTTTCACCCATTATGTTGGAGTGCAAAGAGCTGGATCAAGTATTGGTTTGCACGTTCTTCGCCCAACCAAAGGAACTAGGCTTCACTCGCTAGTCACCAGACTACTTACCGTGAATTGTCAACAGAACAAAGCGGGAGGGGCTTGAATGACCTTGAAGGGTCGGAGGAGTACCTTCGGACGGGACTTTTCAGTCATTTATGAGGGCAGTCCCTCAAAAGGCTAAGACCCTAAAAATGCATAATAAAATGCATAATAAAATGCATAATAAAATGCATAATAAAATGCATAATAAAATGCATAATTGTGCCGGATTTTCCATAAGCTGATTTTTTTATTATTTTAATATCCCCCAAAATTTTTCCCTGATATTCCTCAAACGCGAAACCCCCTAATGAAGGCTTTATTCCTTGGTTCTATTTTGCAGGTAATAATGCTATAATTTGAAAATGACGTAAAAACATTTACAACGTAACGGTCATGTCTTGTATTGTGCCTTGCGTACGTCGCATTGAAAGAAAAACCAAAACGTGAGTACTATAATAAAATATGTAGAACGTTTTATGTTGTGCATGACCTTTTGCCGACTGCATTAGCATCGTCCATGGTGCATTTTGGGGCTTGTTATGCTACATGAAACAAAAACTTTGCCCAACTTTTTTGAAATACCAGGATATATCGTACTGTATAAATTGCCAGAAAAAGATATAACTAGCTAAAAACTAGTGTGAGCTGCGTCGGTGTTTCTAATGCAACAGTAATGATAAAAAGGTAAATTATACACCGTGAAAAGATGAAAAAACTTACTGACGTTTCGGACGCTAGTCCTTCGTCGGAGTAAAAGAGAAAGAAGACATAAATTGCCGATAATTTTCCTTAATCAAAAATAGGCATGATTACTAACCGTTTATCTTTAACGGGAAGCAATTAGAATGTATACAATACTTTATTTCGTTGATTTGTTTCTTTTTTACAAATTATCCTTTAAGGATGGTTATCGCGTGTCTTTGTACAAAACTAAATGGCATTGCATTCATTATTTACATTCAGGACTATCAATATTTGTTTATAGCTTATATTCAGTAAATTTATCTGGTGGTAACCGTCCCAAATACATCATCCTCAGGAATCCAGGGGTCAACTTCCGTCGCTTTATAGGTTGCTATCAATAGACGTCACTTCCGGTAATAGCTCTTTTTTGATGGCTTGTAGAATCCTGGAGGTTGTTTTGATCTCTTGTTTTCTGGTTTGATGTCGTGAAAATAGTCAAATACAATATTTTGATATGTTTTGACTTAGCATCCGCTAGTTGCCCCCAGTCAACTCCAAAAACTCACGTGATTGATAGTAAGCAATTTCTCGCTACCAGCGAAGGAAAAGCAACGAGCCACACTGGGTTCCTGATGATATCCCAAATATTTCCATGCCCTACAATATATTACCTAATATAAATTTCGTTCTCACTAGTATTACATTTTAGAAACAATTCGTCTGAATACGGCAGTGATTACGTATGGAATGAGGGATGGAAAACTTGTCTTTATGCCCACCGTCTCGCATCTTCAAATTAAGAACCACAATTCTATGCGCCACGAAGCAGTCACAGATTCTGGCTAATACGCATGCGCAGATTTCATTCTGAGATTAACTGTCCATCCTTGAAACAAACGCAGCCACACCCTGTAGGGCAGACATTCATGGTTTCAAACCACTTAATCATGTGATAGGTGTGTCCTCCATGACCACAGGCTATGCATATGTTACTGGCACCTGGAATTACGAAAACAAACTTAGTGTCAAAGCATTTTTTTTTTATTTCCCCAAATTTCAAGATTTCTTCAGAGGCGTATATTGGGGGGGGTTTCGACTTTCGACAATCAAAATTAATCAAAACAAAAAATTAATATAATTTTAGACTTGAATATAGAGTCTCACGCGCTATGATTGGTCGAGTGGCCGGTGAATACAAGGCGATATTCACTTCGTCTTCGGTGAATAATTGTTGAATAACTGAACATTTAGGTGTTACGTGCAATACGTTTTACGTATTTCCGGCAGGTAAAAGTGACGTCATACCTCTAACAGCCACGTTACATATAGAGCACTGGAGACCAAACCTCATACACGAAACACAATGCGCACCAATGATCTTCTGTCGACACTTAAAACATCGTGTACTGAATTCTGCAACAATAAATGATAACACTACGTCAGATAGAACGGCTTTTTGGGCTTAAAATATCTTAAAGAATAAAATGGCAGTAAAAGTGTTCTGTGTTTATCGACAGAAGATGACTACGCAAGGTAGGCAATCTGGGTTAGTTTAAGTTCCATATCATATGAAGGGAAGAATAGAAATCGATAAGACAATCAACTACAAGAAAGATAACGCAAGGGACTTTGGGTTATTTTGGGTTCCTTATTACGAGAGGGAGAGAGTAGACATGGATATGGTAATCAACAACAATGAAGATAACAACGCAAGGCATTCTGGGCTAGTTTAGGTTTAGGAGAAGCAGAGATTAGAAACATATATGGTAATCAACCACGATGGAGATAAGTACGCAAGGCATTCTGAGCTAGTTTGGGCTCCATATTACGAAAGGTAGACAGTAAAAATAAATATGGTATTCAACCTCAATGAAGATAACAACGCAAGGCATTCTGGGCTAGTTTAGGTTCCATATTAGGAGAAGCAGAGATTAGAAACATATATGGTAATCAACCACGATGGAGATGAGTACGCAAGGCATTCTGGGCTAGTTTGGGCTCCATATTACGAAAGGTAGACAGTAAAAATAAATATGGTATTCAACCACAAATAAGATAACAACGCAAGGCATTCTGGGATAGTTTAGGTTCCATATTAGGAGAAGCGGAGAGTAGAAACATATATGGTAATCAACCACGATGGAGATGAATACGCAAGGCATTCTGGGCTAGTTTGGGCTCCATATTACGAAAGGTAGACAGTAAAAATAAATATGGTATTCAACCACAATGAAGACGAGTACGCAAGGCATTCTGGGATAGTTTGGGTTCCATATTACGAGAGACAGAAATATCGATATGTGCCGTAATCAACCAAAATAAAGATAACRACGCAAGGCATTCTGGGCTAGTGTGGGTTCCACATTACGAGAAAGAAAGAGAATAGGTTGATAACAAAACGTCCAAACACCTTACCTATGCCTTTTCCTGTCTCTTGTGGCTTACTTAAAAATTTCAAAACCTCGACTCTCTTGTCCAGCATGTTCCATCGGTACAGAACATCAGAGTATAGTCTCTTGAAGTGGTCGTGGAGGGAAACTTTATTGGACTTGGTCATTCTATGAATTATTAAAAAGAATGTCAATAGCAATGTCAATGACAACAATAAGCTAGTTACTCTCCTTGACAGTTCTAAGTTCTAATTGCGCATGCGTCGCATCATTCCAAGGGCGGCAAGAGACTTGCATCAAGCAAGACAGTGAATTTCCAGTTAAGGACAAACTGTGTAGCACTTTATGTAGAGTATATAAATGAAAAATATAATTTATATGGTACTAAGTGCTTAAAAATAGGTCTAAAAAACAGATGTTTCGAGGCGTTCGCCTGTTCATCAGTGTTGAAACCCTATAATAATAATAATAATAACAATAATAATAATAATAGTAATAATAATAATAAATCATAATCTAATATAATTATGATATTATTATTATTATTACTATTATATAAATAGTAACATATTAATCCACAGCATTTATATCGCTTAGTCATCTCGCAATAGACCTTATTCGTGGTGTGACAATGTTTTCCCAATTCAGCGTGACGAACCTCCAGGGGATTCATTTTCTTTTGTTTTTACTCTTCGAAAACTTCATGAGTATCCCAAAGGATACGAAGGGAATAATGATGATACCCCGACGAGTTGCAAAACAATAGCTTTTCATTTCCCCAGAGGTTTGTCACGTTCAATTGGGAAAACATTCTCTCACCACGAATAAGGTCAATTGTGGATGGATAAGGATTCAATATTTCAATAGCCCTTAATGGCCCGCCAATAATATTGACGTAGTACCATAATCAACCAGAATACAGGATTTGTAATAACCAACCCAGCCCCTGTAGTCTAATGGATATGACGTCGGCCTCCTAAGCCGAAGGTTGCGGGTTCGAGTCCCGTCGGGGGTGACTTGTCGTTTTTTTCTCGATGCTAAGTATGAGGAATATTTGCTCGATTTTTGGCTTTTTTCTAGCTTGTTCTTTTCTCCTCTTAATGCTATTATTTCTTTATTTGCTGGTTTTTTCCCCCATGTGTACCCTGAGCTACCGCAGAGGTTCTTTCGTCCCGCGAAATCGAAACCTATGGTCGAGAGAGCCCCTGGAACACAGGGTAAGGTCATATGCGACAGGCAGCTGATGAATTTAGAAGCAGATTGGCAGAGAATTTTACTAGGATAATCCAWAATTTTGGAGGTATATACATGATTGAGGAGGCCAGATGATGTTGACGACCATAATGCTATTGATGATGATGATGATGACCAAAACGATATTGGTAATGATGATCTGATGATCATAATCATGATCATCATGATGACGACGACAATGATAATGGTGATGATAATGATGATGGTGATGATAATGATGATGGTGATGATGACGATGATGATGATGACGATGATGTTGATGACGATGATGATAATGTTGATGACGATGATGATAATGATGATGAAGATGATGATAATGATGATGGTGATGATGATGATAATGATGAAGATGATGATGGTGACGATGATGATAATGATGAAGATGATGATGTTGATGATGATGAAGATAATGATGAAGATGATGAAGATGATGATGATGGTGATAAAGAGGCAAAAATATCAACGACGACACAACAAGAACCGTATTCCCTTGCTGACTAAATAGCGTCAGTGAGCACTGCTGCAGACGTGATTTTATCATGAATTAAATTGTGCGCAATGAACTTGCTTTAATTTATGCGAATTAAAGTCCATCGCAATAAACCATTAATGAGCATCAAAGAAGAACGTCGAAGTGTCCAGCTATCTTCGTGTACACTCATGTACAGTCAAGCCTCTGTAGTCTAATGGATATGACGTCGGCCTCCTAAGCCGAAGGTTGCGGGTTCGAGTCCCGTCGGGGGTGGATTTCATTTTTTAACTAGTGCATCTTTTAAACACGTCATTCCATTCATTCAATCGGCCACTCAAAGAATCGACCATTCTATCTATCTCTTTTACTGACCTGCAGCTGTTTTCGTGTTTTTTCCTTAGTTCTTCCATCAAATCTTTCTTGACAATAAACTCTGGAGGAGTCCAGCTATCATATGGCATAGATACTTCGCTCCAAGGCATTTCACTTGGGCTGGGCTCTGTTGTATTAGCACTGCTAGCAGCTGACTTCGTTCTCTTGATGGTCTGAGCATTTAAAAAACGTAATTAACAACATAATGGAAGCATGTTTACTACTCTTAAAGGAATCGATATGACTTTTGGCCAACTCTTTGGAATAAGCTTTCGATTCTGATTCCCATTCAATGGTTTATATTACATCAGAATTTTTGATTTTTCGGTAATTCCGAAGTTTCTGTTTCTAACTGAGATATGGTGTCTATTGATGATAATGATGAATGATAACTGGAAATGATGAATCCATCCATGCATGACGTCAGTAATACTACTTTGAAAACTACTATTTTCCCCTTACGTCATCATGTCCACAAATATTCCAGTGGGTCACGTTTGGTACCTTTGTCAGCGTTGTACAGGTCCCAAGCCTGCGCCTACTCGTCAGCCGAAATTCTATTTTTGTATTATTGTATACTTTTATATTTTTCTATTATCGTCTTATATAGTACCTTTAACTTCCTATTATTGTGAAGGCATTTAACCCGTGCAATAGATATTAGAYTCATATACACATTGGGCGACCTTAATTCCATTGTTTTCTTTTGTGCCTTTTTGACTATTATACGTTGACTAGTATTTTTTATTTCACGGGTTAAATGCCTTCACTCTACATAGAGCGGTTTCTATTTGAGTGTGAAACGAACAGCACTGCCTTACATCACGTACACGGTTCGACATGTAGCAGCATTGAAATGGTTTCCCATTTTCTTCCAGTAATTCATCCAATCAGAACGTGTAGTTATGGTTAAGCTAAGTATCACCTTATCATAAACAGTCTGTTACTTACAGGAAAAGCTGTTTCGTAGATAATTGGAGGAGATGAGCTGATCAAAGTCGTTCCAAAGGTGAAAGACTTGCTGCCTGGTAAGTGAGCTGCGGGGAGGACCTTTGGGGGTTTGAGGGGTTCTGGTAGCGATGGATGGCACATGATACAGGCCAGCATACCAAGTGTTTGGATATCATGGATCTTTAGATAGTAATTCATCCTGAAAAAACAGCCATGCTGCATTCTTAGACGTGGTAGAAATTATTTTTTTAATGCATAAGTGTATAGAGCATGCGTACGTTGAGTCGTAGACGCCATCTTGGTTGACGATAATAAAGCATTCCTCTTTAGCTTCTCTTGTTGCATCAACCAAGATGGCGGCTGTTTTATCGTTATTTATATCTCAAGGGATTTTGAGTCACAAGGTTGCACACACTCTATACGAGCGATACAAGTAAATATTCTTTGGGCAGGGGTTTCGAAATTCTACGGCTTAAACTACCATTATAGCGATTCCCAGTCACACGCGACCAACTGAGACCTAAATCACAAACGATGATCTTGGACAAACTCAAATCATAGTCATAGCGATAGCTTGACTCAATTTTTCGTTTTCGATGAAGGCCTAGTTGGTCGCGTGTGACTGGGAATCGCAGTTATAGCTTAGTAGTTTGTAAGATGTTCACTTACACTCTTCGGCTAGTTCATGACCCTCTCCTGTCATTTCAAAACTCAATGAAACCCCCTGCATGGGAGTACCCGAATGAAAACGATACTGGTCAAAAGATATTGTTGCACTACGAAACTCTAGAACTGTCGTTGGTAACATTTTTTAGGTATTCAAACAAAAGTTTGCTCGTTTGACGCAAAACATTTTTGCTGAGACTGAAATTCAAACGATTTTCTAAAACGGTGAGGGAAATTACTCTACAGACAAAATAGAGTTTTTAGCGGCAATTCGTTCTCTCGCCACTGTATACCAGTCAAAAGCTTCACTAATTGAATCGGACGAATAATGAATACGATTTTTTTTATAGAGGGAAGAAATTTATTTTTTGCGTTGTTTTGGTTTTTAAAACCGATATTGGTCTATCACTAATATACCACTAATAGATCAGCCAATCAGAGCGAAGGATTTCTAATAGACCTTTAATAGGTTTATACTAATTGTCGCACCAATACGCTGCTGGATGTGCCTCAGTTGTCCTAAAATAGGAAAGAACTAAAGTAAACATTTGAAGTATACTTACAGCGACTTGATAAGGTCCCTTCCAAAAGGGTGCCTTGCCCATGGAGTTATATCAACAATCTCTGCAAATTGAGCCAATGTCCTGTCCAGCACCAGTGCTAAAAGGGACCATGTTTGTACCAAGTCCCTTCGACCCACAGACATCGCAGCTGATTGGTTCTTCTTGCATATTTCTACTACGTCATTTCCTTCAAGTCTACAGTGAATCAAGGCATTAATTAAATTAATAATATTGATACTTGAATTGGATATTGCATAGCCGTATAGAAGCCTTGCATGTGACGCCTAAGGAGGACAAAACGGAATATATCAAATCTCCTGAGAATTGGCGGGAAACCTAATGTTATGTCCTCCAAATTGAGCTACTTTGACGTCACGCTAGATGCAAAGGGTCTACAAAGAGGATATCTAGCTTAGCAAACCTATTTCAACGACTTTAGCTTCTAAAATCCAAAACGTGTGGCAGGGCACAAGCTATATCTTCACATGTGAAGATAATTTCCCGTATTTAAGCATCACTATGACTTAAGTATAATCATTATTTTTCCATACCTGTTTATGTATATTAAAATTTTTATATGGGTGAGGGGATGTGGCGCATTTAACTAACCAAATGACCATTACAACAAATGCCCAACTATGTTATTGAACGATAAATACGGAGCCATTTTAACGTCAGGACTGGACGCACAGCAAACAAGGGGGGAGGGGTGTTCCTTTCTCAGCCCTTAGTTCTCCCTCACTGCAACGGTTCGAATCTACCAGCCTAGACTTATAAGAAAGCCTTCTTCAAGTTGCCTTGTACTTACGTGTAAGCTTGAGCTAAGGTTTGATGTAAAGGCATAAGGACGCTGACGTCACGAATCTCCACGATACCGGAAGTAGAGGCGTTTCGGCTTGACATATGACGGTTTGATCCTTCCTGTAAATACATTAATCCATGGAAATAAGGGGAAATATTATCTATTCCTGCTATTTAGTAAATAATGAAAGGGACTCAATTGTGAAGAGCATTTGTCAGTCACCCTTCTGGGTTCCTGGACTTATCCTCACATATGAGAAGAGTTTGTTGGTTCTCCGTCTTAATACGACGGTTCTCTGGTTTTCCTCCCTCCGCAAAACCTCACCAGCAAAATTCTAACTCTATCGGTGAGTTAACCGTACCCTGACTTTGAAACCTAGAGATTGGTTTAATAAATTGAGGTTGGGAATTGTAGGAAACATTGCTAAGTTCAATGATTTCTTTACAAGCGTCGTGCAATGCCGTGCCATGCCGTGCCGTGCCCTTGAAGGCTTCAAGATTATCCTAAAAGTAAAGAATGACAGCGCCCCACACAGCGACTGTGCGCCAATACAAACGTTTGCTATTTTTTTTCTATTGCTCGATGCAGTTATCAAAAACAAACCTGGCTTAGCGTTCTCAATATTCCCTTTCTTTGAGATCCTCCAAGCAACTGCTTGCCAAAGGAACTGAAAGTGTGTGAATGTCTTGGGTTTACGGTAAGGGTGTTACTAGACTTGATTAAAGGTGGCAGAGCTGGTCCGCTTCCTGGACGACAATTGTACGCAGACAGGGCTGACAGAGATCTGAAACAAAAACGATAGCAGTGAATTGCAGTCAACTGTGTCAACTTCAGGGCTCTCTATTGCCTTTTCCGACGTTGTTGCGCGGAAAACTGGTAACGAGTAGGACGCGCACTGAATTATGGGGCTGCTATAGAGGGTACCAATTTTTTCCAAAATGGCAGCTTAGCAAATTCTGTTAAAAAACTGACCGAAAATCACAATAAATGACCTATGGAATTTTCTCACTATTTGTCACTCATATGTACTACAAAGAACAAGTGACTCGTGGAATATTTCATGGTACCTTTGGATACTGTAGTCTCGTACAAGTTGTCTAACCATTACCAACCCAGCCCCTGTAGTCTAATGGATATGACGTCGGCCTCCTAAGCCGAAGGTTGCGGGTTCGAGTCCCGTCGGGGGTGGATAATTTTGGTGTAATTTTTGAGTAATTTCATTGAAAAAAATTATACATAGAATATTACATGGTCACTTGCAAGCTATTTGTCAACAAGAGAAAATTCAATGTAATTTCTCCAAGCCTCCATGTAATAGCCTGCTTTATTTGTTCTTTGTCTGTTTGTTTGTTAGGTCGGTCGGTTGATTTTTGCTTTACTGCTTATTTGTTTTTTGTTGTGGTCTTTTCTTTTTCTTTTCTTTTCTTTTTCTTTTCTTTTCTTTCTTT
>NW_022260378.1:37743-51074 GCF_009602425.1 Actinia tenebrosa | reverse complement strand
TAGTTGTTTCCTTATTTATTATTTGTTTGCAGGTCCATGGCCGGTTTGTTCGTCTTAGTTTTGCTTGACTGTGTATTGCTTATTATGAATCAGTGATATGTGTCATCTGTCATTAGGTCAGACACACGGAATCAACTACAGGCTTTTCGCTGCGGGTATGAATGATGAATAAACAGTCCTTACCTTGGGGTGGGTTCATTTGATGCGTTTGGACGAGTAAAACAAACAAGAAGACCTACAAAGCATGAACACACGCAATTTACTCTTCAATCCAGCATACATAACTTCACTTCACCTGGATGTACTTCACAGTCGTTTTTCACATCAAAACGAAAATTGAGGGAAAGACACCAAACCATACTTTCACACATTACGTATCCACTGCAGTCTCCTACCCAGAGGCTCCTCTTCGGGAGAAGAACAAGACCGAGGGGCTCTGGGTACGAGACTTTATTCACTGTACCGCGCATGCGCATAGGTTGATTCAGGGTTCAAGAAATTTTGAAGCCGTTTCTGAAGTTTATGATTAAAAAAACGTTTACTGACAAATTAATGTTAACTTTAGACACACCGTTAGCTGCGAACCGTGCTCCCGATGTCCTGGGGAAAGGAATGGCCGCGTCCTGGTAACTACCATACGTCACTGGGTCACGTCGATAAGGGATCTGGGGTGGGAGATCCATGACTCGTTCTTCTTGAACCTGAATAATATAGTAATAATAATAGTACTAGTTAAGGGGGACTGAATTGTTCTACTCAAATATAAAGGTGTCCTGAAACAGGGGCTGATCCAGGAACCGGAAAAGTTTGGCGTTAGACAAATCTTAAGCCCCGTTTACACTAGCGAGTTTTGCGGCGATGTTTGCTGTGATTTTTTCGGCGATCCTGTCCATAATAAATAATGGTAAAGAATTTACTCGTAAAGTTTTATTCAGGATACCAAGATTTTCCTAGACGAATGCCTCTTTTGAAGGATGAGACAAAAGATTTTATATTTCCGAAAATTGCCACAAAAATCGCAGCAAAAATTGCCGCAAAAATCGCTAGTGTAAACGGGGCTTTACGCAGAATACTATGCAGGTCTGAGGCATGCTCTCAATAACATTCTTAAAATATGGCTTCCAGGTTTTCATGCTATTGCTCTGGGGATATTTTGGACAAAGAAAAGGTAAAAATTAATATCCCAAACTAAATTAAGACGAGCCGCAAACCCAACAATTCGCCCCTGCAGAAACTAAGATTGCGCTATGAAAGACAGCTGTACGCGCAAGTGAACACTAGACCACGTAATGTTACAGTTAAGTGATTATGTCACGGCTTTACCGCCACTTCTTCCAGAT
The DNA here is from genome assembly GCF_009602425.1 of Actinia tenebrosa. Next base: position 49,734 of record NW_022260378.1, on the reverse strand, counting down.
GACTGACAAGTTGTCTTAAGCACGGCTCCAGGCATGTCTGATTCAGTTTAACATGGTTCTGTGCTGTTTCTCGTAGTGTCTAAGGGATAAAGAGAATTTCATTATATAGTTTCTTACCATGGTCTACACTAAAGACGGGCTATACTGAGTGTGTGCGCACCGCCACGAGAAATGTAATGTTGAAAGTAATTCTGTTCAGTTTTATCAAAAAGATTTCCGGATTCAAAATAATACAAATATTGCGATATCGTTAATTTTTATTTCTCTTGTAGGATTATCGTAAAATTCCCTAGCAAAGCATGCAGTACAGTGTTAACAGTCAATGTAAGTTGTTTTAAAAACAATGTCTCGTGTCAGTTAATATTAAAAAGAATAACACGAAGACGAGGGTAGTAGGGCATTATTTACTAACCTTGATTAGTTTAGTCTTTGTATTGAGCGGTAAAGTTGTGTCAGGTGTGAATTCAAAGGACGGGATGGCGTTGTCAGGATACATCGATGGGAAGTGGATAGATAGAGTCACCTTGGTACTACTGGCTACTGATAGCGTGCAACACCGCTGACTAGCATCCATCTTTAAAGAAAGAGAGATTTGGTTCACAGATCAAGCGGAAACTCAATAGCTGTTATTACAGTTGAACCCGCAATAAAATAATCTTTTGTTTTAAGAATGATAGAAGTGAGGCTATCGGGTCGATACAATGCTTGCTGTCTAATTTGCATCTTATTTGGATTCATCCATAATGGGGCAGCATGGTCGAGTGGTCATAGCGTCGGTCTCGCAATCCGGTGGTGCCGGGTTCGAGTCCCGCTGTGGCCACTAGCTAAGACTGTATTTGTCCTGATTTCTGATTAGTTCAGATTCAATCTCGACCATGCTTGTAAATAGCCAACTGGTTTGCCTCCTTGCCAGTTGGGATTCTTAACACACTTTATGTATCTTTGATCATTCATTTCAGTTTATTAATTGTAGGAGGGCCATAATGGAAACTACTGGGCTACCAGTAATTTATGTTGACTTTCGTTAAATAAAGTCAATTTATTTTATTTTATTTTAATATCTGCTATAGACCCCTCGCACTGAGTCCCGAAAGGAATGGTTCTGGGGGACAAAACAATGGATTTTTTTGCATAAGAAAGACGCCCTTTTGTTTTGTCCCCCAGAGCAATTCCTCTAGGAACTCAATGCAAGGGGTCTATTGTCACTCGTACAGCCATATACCCGTTTTACCTGTTCCACGATAACGTTAGGAATATTAACGTTAATCAAAGCGAATTCCTGCTGCAGTGTTTGAGGTGTAGAAGACGAACGTTTGTCTTTAATGACCTCAAAAGATCCATTCATCTGGTTCCCACCTGCTAACGCCTCCACAGACAGGTTTATAACTCCATCGCGGTCACCCTGTGGCTTGTCGCTGCATGCCTGGAATAAAAAAAGAAAAGACAAATTGGTCAAAAAAAACCTATTGGTCACAGTTCCAATGTTCAGGGCAATTATATTTTTAACTGATAGTAAATATTGGGGTAATGTATGACGTATGATCGTATCGGCTTTGTTCAAACCATTTTGCCATCCGGGGGATGATCCAGGATTTTGTTCAGGGAGGGGTGCTGCGCACAAAGTTAACATAGGGAGGGGTGAACCCCTTATAATCAGAGGGGGAAAACATGATTTTGTATTGGTTATCTTCGAAGTAGGGGCACAAAGTCAAACCAGGGAAGGGTGCGCACCCCCTGCACCCCTTCCGTGGATCCGCCCCTGCCATCCCAGTCCCTCTCTACACGATAAAGGTTTAGCAGAGAGGGACCTAGTTTTGAGTTCTCTGTTGCTCAGGGTTAGCCTTGATTTTGTGCAGAATATTCATGTGTTCCAGTAGAGGTCCGTGGAATTTCAAAGTGTTTTGTATTTTTGAAGTTGTGCATTCTTTACTTTACCGTTGGTATTTGTGAATATTAGACACTGATAAGAGGCTAACCCATGAATGTGTAACCAAGGAGTACAGCGGTATTGTACGTAATGACCCCATGTGTTTTCTGTCGTGAATAGAGATGATGATAATGATATCACGACATGRTAGTTTGTGCTTCAGTAACTTACAGCAATAGTTAGTGGTTCTACTGCCCACAGTCTCAGGCAGTTATCTTTAGACCATGAGATAAGCTGGAACTCTTCTTCTCCTAGTTAGAAAATGCAGTAATCCCGTGTTAGATCGAAACAGTACTAAATAGTGCAAAATCTTTTTTTTTTTTTTGTTTTGTTTTGTTTTTGTTTTAAATTTAGAGTGCAATGGGCGCGCAGTTTTTATTCATTTATTCATTTTTTAGCGTACCTAAACTAAATTGGGTTCCCTGTGTTTTACACCCATTCCTATCGCGGTTCGACTTATATAATGTATTAGCCTAGTTGATGTTTTGCTTTCCACAGTATAGAATTTCGACAGCTTGTATTTTGATTTTGTATTTTGAGAAAGCTAGAGCTCCGCGTGTTTGCGTTTTTAGGGGGGGGGGGGGCGGGTTTGGTATTGGTGGAGTGAGTACATCCCTTCCCATGAAAATAAAGGACAGAAGACGTGGTCGCCATGTTGGTTGACATGACAAAAGACACCAAGACCAAAACTTTTGTCAAAGTCCACCTAAATGGCGGTTACAACGCAACACGCATCCCAAGAATAGGAAYAATGGAAATGGGTTAGTTAACTACTCTTTACCATTGTCAGCATGAGATCTCCAATGAAAATCCAACACCACATCAGTGTGTCCTTCAAATGTATGCACAGGGGGAGGTACTGTGGAGGTCATGTCCACTGTGTTCCACAGACATAAGCTGTTTTCACCTCGACGGAGTTGAGGTACAACTACAGTCACCAAACCATGACCAAAGGGCTGCAAATAAAAACCTTTATAAACTAAATTGCAAAATCATTGTCAGGTTTAGCAACTTGAAGAACATAGAAGCTGAGACCGAAATGGCAGATGGGGATGCACTTATCTATCCCCTCTATGGTTCCTTGGCATCACGTGAGTAGAGGGTTTTTATAGGAAGCTATCCGATTTTACTCCCTCGGCAAAACCCAACTAACACGCAAAATTTCAAATTGACCCGTGAATTTATCGTGCCCTGACTTAAATCAACCCGCTAGAGGTTGGTTAAGGGTTCAATCTGTGAGCTTACCGTGCCCTGACTTTGATCAGCCCGCCAGAAGTTGGTTTAGAATTCAATCTGTGAGTAGTCGTGCCCTGACTTAGATCAGCCCGCAAGAGGTTGGTTCAGGGTTCGATCTGCAAGATTACCGTGCCCTGACTTTGATTAACCCAGAGGAGGTTTAGGGTCGATAAAACTGAAAGGTTTGGTTCGTTACCCGACAGTGACTCACCGTGTATCGTGCTCTCCATACAGGATAACTGGCATTCAATTTTGCTTCGGGTTGCTGAGGGTTTTTAGTATTCCACAACTGAAGACAAAAATTCACATTAATYTCGACTTTTCCATCAAAATGTAGCTAAAATTAATATAATATATTTACGTTCGTCACCACTTTCCTATAGTAAGCACATCCCTACCTTAACTGTGGAGTCGTTACTACAAGTTGCCAGTGAGGTACCACTATGATGTGACCAGTCTATACCATGGACCTTGGATAGGTGAGCTGTAATGTACACTACTGGAGTGTTACCTTTCTGTGGGGTAAAAGAAAATATGAAGAATGATGAAAAATGGATTCATACTAAAGGGCAAAAAGCGCAACCTTCAAGTCCTTCAACCTTCAAATTTTATCGCTATCATGAGAGAAACTCTGGGCTGATGTACATCAGGTCATGGCTAACTCACAGATCGAATTGGAATTCAGCCTGTTAGGTTTTGCGGAGGGAGGAAAACCATAGAACCTGGAGTAAAACCCTCGAATCAAGCGCGACACCTAACAAACTATCCTTACACATGATGTCGAGATTAGGAATCGAAGCTGAGACCCTAGAGGTGAGAGGCCAATGCATGCAGTACCGCTGCACCTCCCATGGTTCCCTTAATAGCACAATAACCTTTTTATCCGATATCATCATCATAGTAACATCCGGCTGCCATGTTTTTAAATATACACTACTACTACTATCTTTTTTTCCCTTTTTTTAATCTCATCTCAAATCATACATACACTGAATCAGATTTACATCAAATACAACCATAGACCAAATGCGAAACCCACCCCAATGCGAGGCCTAACCCGTGAACGAAGCGATCCGGTGTAATCGGTGACTTTAAATCACGCCAGATACCCCCGTCCACAAGCCAAGCCCCACACCAGCGTGCGCGAGTCTCGCATCTGGTCCATGACTCACAAATTATTCGGATTACAAGTACATGATTATGTGCATATATATATTTAGTTACCATTTTGTCCTACTATCATTGTTACAACCACCACCACCACCATGATCAGCACCAACACTGGTCATCGTTATCATCATCATCACCATTATTATCAGTCCCTTTGCAATTTGACGTTTCGATGATTGACGTCATTTGACTCCTACTACCATAATGCTTCGCAAATTTTCTTTCTTATTCAAATTTGTATATCTTCATGAGAATAGTAAGACAATTGGTGCTAATTAACTAAACAAAGAAAAGTGTGCAAGGGAGAGGTCAATGACACCATCATGCAAACGTCGACCTATTCGTTCTACTCACTCTAAGATCCCAAACTCTTATGTCACCATCATGACTTGTGGCAAGAACATTCCTGTCTTCTCTGTTCCACTTTACTTGAGAAGCACCAACTAGATGCAAAAAAAGACAAGGTAAATCATTCTGTATATTGTTAATAACTTGCAAAATTAATGGTGTTAATTATCTTCCCTTGCAGCAGATGCTGGGCTGCAAAGGATGCACCTCAAAGACATTGAGGAAGGGGAAGTGGGAGGGGGGGAATACATTGGGGTGTACATTGTTAATAACTTGCAAAATAAATGGTGTTAATCATCTTTCCTTGCAGCAGATGCTGGGCTACAATGCTGGGGATGATCTTTTTGGCCAAACTGTTGTCCATACTGGCTGGGCACAAAAAATCTTTTCCAAGTACCRAAGCAGTGCATATTAGCATGAGATCATTGGATAATAGATCTCTTTACCTTGGATGTAATGTTTTCCTATTTCAGACTACAAGTCATGTACATGTCATTCCCTAAAATATCCTTTCCTTTTTTAACGGTTGTAAGAATTAAATTTGGATGCAACTCAGGCAAAGACCCTTATTCTCAAGAAAAAGACACATGGTCTGAATTGGRAAAAAAARCATTATGCAACTKTAGCCACCACTTGAWYAGTGGTCTGGTCTTTAAAAGAGGTSGTCCTGTTTTTTWWTTWMYTKGGKWAWWAAAWWTTTTTTACGAGGGGRAAAAATGGTTCTGAAGGTAAAAAGTGGTGCGGTTAAAACTGGACCAACCGTATTGGTGGCTACTGCCCTGTTATGCCCAAGWCAAAGAGTTTTATTATCCACAAGGTACCAGGAACCTTATGTTTTTTTTCCAGGCAATAAATAAAAAAGTCTGACTAATAATGTATTCTCAGCATGATTTTCATACCAACTGCTTGCAGAGAAGTGGCAGGTTTCTTGCTATCTCTGTGAAAACAACAAAAAAAGTTTTATTTTTATATAGGGAATAAAATAAGGTACAAGTTCAAGCCTGTCGCTTACTTTACTTGCCTGTTTTTATTTTATTTTTTTTATTTTTATCTTTTCCTTTATAATTTATCCTTTATTTATTCCTTCTACCCCTAGGTTACCAGAGAAGTTATAACTATTATTCCACTACATACTACACTAAATACTACATTTTGTTAGATAATTAATTAGTCTTTTTATCTTAGTTCTCATCTCAAATGAATATATTAATTACATTATTTTATGTCCTATGCAGCATACCTAAGATCCCAGATATAAACAAACTGATCAACTGAACATGTGGATATCAACTGAGGGTCATACCAAGACCAGTTCAAATCACTGTCACAGAAAAAGAAAACACAAATTTAGCTTTTAATTTACTATACTAATACTACAGTAGAATCTCTACAAAGCCCTCATGCACAGGAAATTGAGTGCATTCTGATAATGAGCGATAAATATTCACAACAAGCCAACAGCCAATTTCCCATGGGAAAATAGCTGTCAAATCTTGAGGCAGAATATTTATCCCTAGTGACTGATAGGAATGACTAGGAATGCACTTAGCCCATCATAATTGTGATTGACAATAGCCAAAACAGTAGACATCTGTAGTTGGTTASKTTGCAGAAACATGAAACTGGCTGTAAGGTCTTTAAGAAATGGTTCGCATTTTGCTGTTATACCTTATTGCTCTTGTATGTGCTCTGAGAATYTGCTGTTGAACACCACTCCCTTCTCTCCATCTCCAAATCTCTGCTTTTTGRTTGGACTGAAAGTCACACAGTTGCAAAGCATAATCAGCACCTATCAGTGTTACACCCCAATACTACACTATAGTTGGGATTAAGCTACAGTAGAATAGGGATTCCAGATTCTAGATTCCAGATTCCCCCTGCATCCAGCCTGTAGCTTACTGTTTATATTCAAAGGAAATAGCATTTCATTTTATATTATATATTATATTATAATTCTTTCTTATAGAAGAAACTTAATTACTTAACTGTTTTCATTGCTATGTGCTGATTGAGATGACAATCATGGCAAGTAAAGCAGACAATAGGATCAATCAAATAAATTGTTCAGTACATTTACAGTACTGGTACTCTGATTGAGGGCAGTGTATTGGCCAGTTTTATCTGTTGTGACTATTGTCTAAGCAAGAGAAGCCACGTGTCATGCGCTGCTAATGCACCACCTCTCACCAATGCAGCCCGAGTTCGAGTCGTGCAGATCTCGATTTCATATGTCATTAGAGTTGTTTGTTGGTTTTCTCCTGCGCTTCGAGGGTTTCTCTCCGGGTTCTCCAGTTTTTCTCCCTCCACAAAAAACAACTACTAAGGTCTAATTTGATCTTGGGCTTTCACCTAGTTGGAGCTTAGCTCCTCTTGTGATTGTCACAAGCTGTGATCATGATATAACAGCTAAAGCTTAATAGATTAGATAAGCAAACAGGTTAACGGCAATTACTTACTACAGATGCCAGTATGTCTTTGTGAGAAAGATGTGGATTCCATTCAGTAGTTCCACATTCCCATTTGCTGTTTCTCATGACCTTCTTAGCAATGACTGATGGATTGTCCATCTTGATAAAACCCAGTCCCTTTCTCCTAATTATAATAAATATTCATTACAATAAATAAACAATAATATTATTAGCTTATAAAGTATGCTTGCTCTGATTGGTAGAGAACTGTGCTATATTATTGTGAATATGGAGCAATGATTGCTGATGCTAATCAAGTGCATAGCTACCTTTGCAAAGAGGTGTTCGGTTTTTTWAAATTGAGATAAACTCATACAAAATGAAATTTAGGTGTGGTATCTCTGAGAGCAATTCTTCAAAATAATATATATTAGAGTGAAATAACTACAAACAAATTCTGGAAAAAAACTGATGTCCCAAGTACCATTGCTGTTTAATCACCAAGAATACTTATTTCTGCCACCTAAAAAATACTTGGAGAATGGTTTTCCTATGATAATACTTGCAATAAGTCTTTGAGTACAGAAAAGTACACAGTCCAAACACCAAATGTGATAGRATGTATACTCCATTTTATAGTCAGTGCCATTACGTGACCACAAATAATAACTCCAAGTTGATAGGGCCACCTGAAAATTATCATTTATGGTAACGGTGTTACCCTGTCTAATAAAGTTGTTATTATCATTATTGTGGAGTTTCTACCCATAGTATAGCTATACTTCTTATCACACGCGGCAACTCTATTCTTGGCTTGAAACTAATATTTTTGGTCACTGAATGGAACTATAAAATGGAGTAGTGTCAATGTGAATGTATACAGAAATGTCTAGAAAACTTAAACTAAGATCATTTCTACTTACGCTCCAAGGACAACATGACTACCAGTGCAATCAACTGACATAATAGTAGCCTARAGAAAAAGACAGTATTAAGCTAATATGGCCAATAGTAAATTATTATTATTATTATACATTTTACTAAGTATTGCAATTGTGATTGGTCGATGGCCCTCAACCAATCCCTGATATCGTGTGAACTCGACATAATAAATGAATTGTCTGTAGAAAAACCTACAGATAATACATTTATCATGTTAAGTTCATTCAAAGTCACTCTGTGGTATCTTTGCCAATTGCATTGAGATCCATTGAGATGTCTCTATAATTTAATGTTCATGTTAATGTTTTTCCAGGATACAAAATGCATAATAAAACAATTATTGAATTCGGTTACTGCATGATATCSTAAATTATTAAGACCTAAGCTGTGTTATCTGCCGCAGATTACATAGCCTCTGTCTTGATAATTTACGATATCATGCTCAACCTCATCCAATAATTGCTTATTATTAGATGAGTTGTATCAGTGCATAAATATATAGAAACAAAATTTATAATTGTTTTGCTATAAGCTTAAGCTTATATTTTTCAAACTAAAAAGATTGAATCAATTTWGAACACAATTTTGAAGCTCATTGTCTATTTGTTTTTAGATCTATTGAGACAATACAATTTTTAAATAAGATTTTGTCCTAGAACTGTGGGTTTGCAAGMGTTCCATGACAGAAACAAAATTCCATTTGCAATCAAGGATCTGGTAGAAAACACGTACAAGATGGAAGTATGGGGCCTGGTGATGTTTGCTGAAGCAAAAGCTTCAAGATCACGACATAATAACGAGTCTTACCGGCCAGTCATGATGTGGGATGCAAGCATCCTTAAATTCGGCCATCTTCCTGTGTGTTACTTGATCTGTTTTCTTCTTTCAACTTTACCGCTGACTCATTAATCGTCTCCTCAAGGTTTTTTTGAAAAATTGCACGAAAATTTAGCTTCTATTTTAATTTAATTTTGAAGTAAAAGCTATAATTTCTTACTTAGTAAATGGCTTTCGTAACAAGCGCTTTAGTATTTTAACTCATTCTGTAGCAATATACGATATTCACGTCTAAGTAAGAATTGGGTTTCCTGTGTTAAGCTTTTCGGATTTACACAGGCATCCCAACCCCAGATAAACCCGCACGCGGACCCGGATCGCCTCAAGTGGGACTCAAGTGGTGGAATGGCGGGAAACAAGGGTGTGGGGAACGGCACGGGGACAATCAAAGGTGAGGCCCCTTTTCGCCTTTTAGGGGTTTGATTCTATTTCGCTCCCCCTCCTATACTACTACGCGATCAGCTACAAGCCTAAAAAGCCTGTGAGTCAAAACAAGCTAATTAGCAGTAGTTTGTTAGAACTTCCGTATTTACAGAAGATCATACGGATGGGCACCACAAAGGAGCCCTATACTTCAAACAGTTAGTCACGTCTCAGGATCACTAGGACACACAATACCATACCCATCCTTATTAGAAGCAAGATTTTTTTTTCCGATAAATAATTTAGCACACATACACACACCGTTGTCTAATCCAATTAAAGAGTTAAACCTGCGAGGAATGTCCTTACATTATGTACATAGAAATCAATTAATGCTTTATTGTGTATTTTTCATATCCTTTCCAAATCCGACAATTTGCCGATTCCTTACACGAGTATTATTTTCGCCCTTTGACATTTTTCTCGGTTATCGGCACCTCAAACTAATGCTACAACCTCGATAATCATCAGTAATACGAAGGAGATGATTTCTGGATCCTTAATGTTCGGCCGTTATCTATCAAATTTGAGAGAAAAGTTATCGTAGTTCACATCATCTCTTCGGACGTTGCCATGGAAACGCCTTATTATTTTCTTCAAAAACCTTAACACGACGGAAAGGCGTCTTAATCACATCGGAAGACGATAAGAAGATAAGCARGATCATTACTACTAAGAGCTGAATCTCAAGACTTCTCTTGAATCGTCCGTTCACTTCACTTGATGAGCTGCTTCGTAACTGGAGCACCTTGAAGAATTCTGCCCTAGACGTCAGCTTGCTATTTCTGCACTTTGTCCCATGTCGCCCTTTSATTGAGGAAGAAATCGTAAGTTGAGATAGTTCTATTGATTATTGCTTCGCCAAAGTGTGTGTATACGTATACATGCGAGGTACAAGGGGTTTCAGCCGCTTTTGGCTTTTAAAACGTTTTGTTCAAGGCCGAGACTCATTCACTCAACATGATCAATGATCTTCAAGACGGTTTCAAGAAAATTTCGTCTTGGGCTCATACTTCAGTATAGCCGGCTCAACCATTTCTTTTTAATTTGATACGACAGTTTTCATATCCGTTAGCGGAGAAAGATTTAAGTGATCTAATTTAAAATTCTTTTTACAGCTTTGATTAATTTTATGAAAACTATAGGAACTAAGGATGGAACAGTTAATAAAAACAATTCAATGTTTTGATTGAAAACGTGCGAAAACGTGTGACGAAAAAGATAAGCTTCGGTCAGTTGTGTTTGATTTTTCAACCTGATCGCCGTTTTTAATCGATTCTGTGGTATTCTGGCTTCAAATTAGGACACATTGATATCTATCAAATTATCAGGCTGATTTGTTGAGTTTTAAAAAAAACAAATGGCAAGGGAAAAATTTTAATCCTTCACACTAGAATCGGTGTAAAAATAAACGCTTCGTATGAACTAAAATTAGTTTTTTGTATCTTCACACAAGCTTTTCAAATCTATCTTATATGCTTASTCTCGCGGGGAAAAGTAAACTGCATTTTATTTTTCCCTTCACATTCCATGAATATTCTGGAAATTCCCCACCTAAGTGCGACCTTCAATCAATCTAAAAAATTCAAAGACTTCTTATAGATATTTCTTATACAACGTCATACCTTACAACRTATGCGCGCTTGAACCGAAATATTCACAATTGTTCATTGTATCACTATCGACTTTAACTGATAACCATTATGGCACCCTGAAGTGTTTTGTTTAGGGCTTATTAGTGATATATACGGTTGGACACCTTATACGAGAAGCGAACCGTGGCATGTTTACCAGATGAACAAGTGTACGAGTGAACATAAATCATMCCTTTATTCCTATACTTTTTGGACTGATTAATACTCAGCTTTCTGCAAACGAGCCGTCTTACTAGCTTCAGAGAACAATCTTACACTACAGTAGCTCCAACCGTGACGGTTAATCGAAAAATATCTATATTTATATTTTTGTACGTTTTCAAATTTGAAACACTGGCTATTTTAACTCATTAACACTTCAAAATTAACCAGATTACAAGTTAGAGTTTCTTTTCTTCTGGAAAAAAGGGCTAAAATAACTTACTAATGACTATTTGTAATCGTACAGGTTTGGAAAAAATCAATTTAATTAGAATAAATTTAGATTGTTAGATGTACTGTACGTTTCTGGTAAACCAGGAAAAACTGCTAACAAATATTATTACGTATTATTAGCCCCAAATTAAAAAATCCGCCACTTTGTTTGCCTCCCAGAAACTCCAAACCAAAAAAAAAAAAAAACGGCCTTACGTTTTACGTTTTATTTTTACATAAATATAAAATCCGGCATTAAATTTTAGCTTTTTTTACTTTATCCATGCTATGTATCAATTTACTTTCAATCTCAATGGGTTTYGAATTCCACTAAAAAGATATGCGAAACAGCGAAATAATAAATTTTTATAGTCTTTAGTTCAATGTTGTGTCAATCTGAGCGAATATCTTGATATAATGTAAACTAAGAATGGTTTTTTATKTGTTAGGAATGTTTCTGTTGAAGCAGCTAACTCTTCATTAGCTAGTTATTATACAYATGTGCTAGTCAGTCTTAAGAAGCAACAGGAAGAATTATATATCCGCTCTTGATTTCTTTCTTGGTTTCTTCTTTTGGCTTTCCGTCTTGACTTTCTTTCTTTCATTTGTTTCTTCTGTCGTTTTTTTTTTT